>JABUQX010023125.1:0-20000 GCA_015478945.1 Trachelipus rathkii | reverse complement strand
GAGAGCTCTGGGAGAACGATTTTGGGGGCCAAATGGAATGTAAGAAGATGCTAGTTCAATTGTAAGGGTGGAAACCCTACCTGAGTATATAACTCAAGGACTAGCATCGAAAACCATTGGGCTGAGAAAGAGTTTTCTAGAGTGCTCCAGGATCAAGAGTTTCGTTGCCAAAGAAAAAAAGATGCTGGCCCAACTGACAGGACGAAAATCCTTCCAGAGAGATGGTGTAGATAGATTTCAAATCTTCCTCCTATATGATTTTAATTCGAAAACTTTCAAAAGAGAGATCATTAATAACATCTTTGGAAGAAAAAATTATCTTAAACATAATGAGTTAGTTGGAGGATGTTTTAAAGAGAGGAATATTTATATATATATATATATATATATATATATATATATATATTCAGCTATATATACTTATGTATAGCATATATATATATATATATCATGCCATATATAACATATATATGCTATCAATATATATATATATATATATATATATATATATATATATAACTTCATATATATATATATATATATACCAACTAATAATAATAATATAATATATGTAATAATATATATAACCTTCTTAACATATATACATAATAACAACATAATATATATATATATATATATATATATATATATATATATATATATCTTTATATATAAATATATACTTTATATATATATAACAACAACAATAACATATATATATATAGCATATGAAATATATATATTTATTCGCCTTAATAATAATATATATATATATATATATATATATATATATATATATATATATATATATATACTCCTTACCTATATAACCATATCTTCTTTCTTTCTATATATATATATAATTTATTTGTGTGTGTGTGTATAAATGTAAAACCATTTAATTCCTACACTTGTATTATATTTATATAAATAAAACGGTAAAATAATTTAAGCGTTTTATTGCGCAAAATTAAACATTATAATAATTCCTGTTAAACTATGGTTTTATTATATATATATATATATATATATATATATATATATATATATATATATATATATATTTATATATATATATATATATATATATATATATATATATATATGTATATATATATATATATATATATATATATATATATATATATATATATATATATATATATATATATATATATATATATATATATATATATATATATATATATATATATTCTAATATATATATATACGGTATATATATGTATATATATACTGCTATAATAACAACAATATATATATATAATAATATATATATATATATATATATATATATATATTTATATATAACAACAGTAGCCTTCCTTCTTTATAGCTCAGCTCAGCTCAATGTGTATAATATGAAATATATATGCTAACAGCGTATATGCTCTGCATATATGTAACGCTCATATATATGTATGCTCCCATATATGCTATATAACACCAATAACCAACCAGCCTTAGCCTTAGCAATAACCAACAACTATGCTATAACTGCTATACTAATATATATACGCTGCTGCTATATAATATATATATATATATATAACTATATATATATATATATATAGCAATATATATAGCCAACATGGCTGCCTATACGATAGGTAAGAAAAGTAACCTTTACATATATATATATATATATATATATCTTCTTCTTCCTTCAGCCAACTATGTAACAGCAGCCTTAACTATATTAGCTGTAATAACCAGCATGTAACAACTACTATATATATATAACAACTGTATATATATATAAATATGCTATATATATATATATATATATATATATATTTATATATATATATATATATATATATATATAATATATGCTTATATATATATATATATATATATATATATATATATATATATATATATATATATATATATTTTGTTTATATATATATATTTTTTTTTATATATCTATAACTTTTATTAAATATATATATCGCTGCTGCTGCTGCTCCTGCTATATATATATATATATATATAACTATATATATATATATATTTACGATTAACATTTTTGCGTATATATATATAATATATATATATATATATATATATATATATATATATATATATAACATAACTAACTATATATACTGCTATATATATATATATATATATAGTGTCTGAAGAAAATTTCATTTCTTATTATATGACTAGCAATTAATTCATGTTTGCATTGTAGTAATTATTTTATTTATTTTTTTTAATTTTTATTACTGTTAAAAAGTTCTAAAATCTAGGTCTGTTGTTCTTCTCGTCCTCCTCCTCTTCCTCCTCCTCTTCCTCATCATCATCATCATGACTAAAGAACATTTGAAGTGGAACTGGGTAATTAGAAATAATTTTTAAATATTAATGTAAAGAGGAGAAAAGTTTGATAAAATTTCTCAATTCTTGAAAATAGTCGAAAGAGAACTTCAATAATGAAGGTTTTGTAAATTCGCAATTAGTTTGAAAGTAGTAGAGAGAACTTAATCCTAATTAAATGAATAAATGTACCGTATTCAGTCTAACGTTACGTTCAAATTTAAAATGAAAAAAAAAAGTGGAAGAATTTAAGTGATTTTGAAAAATAGAATTTATTTCAGGAAAATAAGATGAATGGGATATAGTGCAGTTTTAGTAGAATTTTCAAGATTTCTCTCATGTAGTAAATCACGAAGAAATCCCATTTATTTTATGGGAAAAAATGAAAGATAATTTGGACATTAATTTACCAAAATTAACCACCACAGAATCTCAGAAGCCCATAAGGTGTAACAAGAGGGTTTATATTCGATTTAAGAAAAACGGCTGCTAAGGAAAACTCCACAACGCAGAAAAATTGCTGGTTTTGAAGGATATAAAAACTTCAAGTATGTATTTATTTACTGATTTTTATTAAAAAAATAAATAAATAAAAAAAAAAAAAGATAAAGACGATTATCTCTTCCTTCTTGTTTCAAAAATAATTGAAAACAGATGTATAGCGGAACACTTACTTCCACGAGCTTATATTGTAGTTTAGTTGTATGATGTAGTAGAGATGTTTTTGGCCAAGAGGCCAGGAAAGATTTATCAGTAGGAGAACCAAGGAGGTTAGCGCACCTTTCAGTTTTAATAGGAAGCCCGCTTGCCTCGTCGAAGCAGCTATCCCTGCAAACGATTTCTAGCTGAATTGAAATTATTAGCGAGAGTGATAGAGAACAGAATTTTCCACCCCCGATAAGCGCCTGTTCTCTGGCCGATGCCCAAAGAACAGGCACGAAAAATAAATCGAACCATGGATTAATTAGAGAAGGAGAAAACGATTTAAAAGATCGAAGAAGGAACTGAATAAAAAACACTGCTACATACCCGTCAAACGATAATACAAAGCTACCCACAACCTAATAAGTTGCAGAAGCCGAAGCGTCATACAGAGTCCAAAAAGCGTAAAGAATTCAAATTCCAATCTATAGCTTAACGCGTCAAGAAGCGACGCAAGGACCCCCCCAATCACCCCGATCAAAGGCCAGAAAAACCGCATAGGGCAGGATGGAGCTGTTGCAGAGAAAGTATTAAAGTTAAGAGATATAAAGGTTGTGGTCAGACCTTTTTACCAATAGGGAGCAAAAGTAGGGTATTTATTAAGAGAGAGATGACTAGTTAGTGAAACATAGGTCCAAGTTGTGTTCCAAGAATTTTGGTTAGGTACGAACCGGAATGTGGTGTAGTCTGTTGATTAGTTGCTCCAGCATCGTTAAGAATTGCTGCAATGATTCGGCCTCTCCCCACCTAAAATCCAGTAATTGAGGAGGAACCCAACCAATCAAGTTGTCTGAGTACAATTGCAAGATCCCCTAAATAGAGAGCGCTCAGTATTTGGAATGAGAAGAATATATAACAGTCTCGTGAGATGGGTGGTAAGAATTCAAAGAAAGAGTTGAAAAATCTCGTGCTGCTTAGGAGAACAGTTAGCAGAAGCACAAGATTATTGTAGTAGAAGGAAGAAAGATTTTGAGCACACAAATTCATAAAAGAAAGGAGATTCGAGATTCAACGAGACGTGTTACAGGAAGATTAATGTTATACAATAAGGCACACACTCCGAACCTAGCTATCAAGACGCGAACAAATGAATAATAGAAACCTACTATAAATAGTTAAAGACTAAACATTATAAACGATAAAAAAAACAAATAAGAGGGTGAACTTCGTAAGACCATACTGAAGTCTCAGACAGGGAGACAAAAAGTACGGGATTCAAGAAGTTAGAAAAAAGAGATGATAAAAAAATTCAAAAAACAGAACGACGAAGTTAGATTTCCTAAAAGACGCGCCGACGCATAAGTTATTAAAGATAAAAGTTAAAACTACGCAAAAAGCCCAGCGTCCTATTAGCAAAAATGTACCAAATCTTTACACCAAAACCACACACAACACCACAACACCACACCACACACCACCCCGAAATCAAGACCTAACAAAAAATAAGAAAAACTCCCAAAACAACAAAGAAACGGTCAGAAATCGGAAAATAAATAATCTAGGAATAAACAAAAAAACATAAAATAACACAATCAAAAACTGTATTAAAAAAAAAAAAAATTCCGCCCGAACCAGAATTCCGTTAAAAATATTGAAAGAAGAAACCTCAATAACCTACACTCAACACGTAAAAAACAAACCCACACCTAACACCCACTAACACAAACTTCTCGCTAACACAATATACTAGCAAATTTATTAAAGCATATAAATATACAAGAACCCAAAAAAAAATAAAAACTAAAACACGATAAACTTTAAAAAAAAATATAAGTACTAAATGTATGAGACTTTGACCTTGGGCTTCACCTTGAATAAATTAATAAACACTAAAACGCTACAACAAACTATTGACTACAAACTAAAAATCACTAAAAAAAGAAATACCAGCACCCATCTAACTAACAAAAGAAAAAAAAAAAAAAAAAATGAAAAAAAAAAAAAAAAAAATTAAAACAATAACTATCTTTATAAAAAAAAAACTCAAACTTTAAAATATTTCTTGGCTTACCCAGAATAATTTAGTTTCAATTTGATACAACTTTAATACACAAGATCTCTTCTCAATAATGTATTGCAAATAGAGATTAAAAAAAAACAGCCACACAATACCCACACACACTAAATCCCAACTCTCAGCATAGAATATAAATCAACCCACCAATAACAAATAACAAATAAAAAACCGACCTATACAGACCTTACAGATTAAGAAACGTTCCATACGACCGAGCGCAGCGCCCGTCCCAGCACAACCATATTTCAAAACAACACCCACGTCCACAAGAACGCCCCACCCACCCCAAAAAAAAAACCACGTCCACACTACCCAAATATAAAAACCACAAAAAATATATTAAATAATATATAAAATAATAAAAAAATTAAAAATAAGAAATAAAAAAAAAATAAAAAGAAATAATAATAAATAAAGAAATAATATATATAGTTTTGAGATAATAATGAATAAACAATAATAAAATAAATTTAAAACTAATAATAATAAATAAATAAATATAAATTTAATAAAATTAAATAACAACGAACGAGATAGAATAGATAAAATACATCCAAACTCCAAATAAAATAATAAATTATAACCTTTTTTTCAAATAATACAACACTTAAATAAAATAATACTAAAAAGTTTAAATCTAAATAAATGAACAATAAATACTGAAATAAAAAAAAAAAAAAACCCCAAAACCCAAAAACCCGCCTGAATACTAATTACCAATCAAATAGATAACACACTGCATAAATAACAAATAAAATCAAAACAACTAATTTGACCTAAAAATAAATCCAATATTAATAAAAATAATACACTCAACTCAAAATAATAAAAAATAAGATAATTAATAATCAAAATAATCCGCATAACTCAATAACTCAATAAACTAATACAATAAATAACTAAAATAATAAATAATAAACCCAATAATAATGAGAATAAATATATTCATACAAACGAAGAAAGTAAATCGCTAGAATGTTTTTACTCACTCCGCTTCATATTAAATGTACATAATTGAATGTGATAAACGAAACCCACGCCAAAGAATTCTCAAAGAAAAATAAACCTACTAATAAAAAACCACAAACCAATAAATAAAATAAAAAAAACACACCAAATGCACAATAGCATTACCAGAACTAAGAAATTACAAAAATATCCCACATGCTTCCCACATTATCAACCACTTCCCTTTAGCCTAAGACCTAACGTTCTCGTCACAATCTCTTTACCCTTGAAAAAAAAACCCAGTGCGGAGCAGTTGCTCCTGTATAATAGATCTCTTATCGAATCCTGTAAGCAATTAGCTATTTATATAAGGAGATTAAAGTCATTCATGTCATATTTTTATACATTCATTCACACCAATTAAAATCCAGCTATTTTTTGAATAATGAAAATTTCGAAAGAGTATAATTATTCGGCAGCCATGGGATATGACTAAGGAACATTTTCCAGTGCAGAGACTATAGGATGCTTATATTTGTTTCAGTTCGATAGGGCTGACTTATCTCTTATAGTAAGTTTTGCTTGAAGAATATACTATACATCTCAAATACTAAATAAAGCTTTAGATTTCGAACTCAAATATAGTATTTCTTTAAAATTGAATTCGTGGCTCTTTTGTGAGTTTTTTCCAGTTTGTATTTATTGTTTATCTTCTATAGCTTCTTTTCATATATTGATACAAGATTGACATTTAGGAAAAATCTCAAAAATCAATTGCTCGGAGTTCACTTAAAAAATCCTTCTCTGATATGAAATCTTTCAATAGCTTACACAAAACTTCGCCAAATATCACAGAATGCTTCTAATTTCTTATCTCCAAATATGTCCTCAACATTGCATCCTGCTATCTCACTGAAGATGTTACATTACCCACTTATTCGCTTTTCCTTCTTAATTTAACTTGGACCAAAAAAGTATCTGTTTGTAGGACATGGTTCAACTATTTTCTATAAATGAAGTATACTGCAATAGCTATAATATCATAGCTTGCAAGACGATCTCCTATTTATTCATATTTTAATTTTTTTCCTTAGTTTTTTCGGCCTTATCTACTAATTGCAAGCCAACTCAAAAAATAGCAAAACCCTACAACTTACAACTCTGAATTTGCTCAGAGATGTTTACTTCTTTTAGCAATTTAACCTTTTCTAAAACTCTTACCAACCCTAAATACCTTGCGTCAGTCAGAGAAGGCAAAAATAATAATCCTACCCTCGATCATAGTGTAAAATGAAAATAGTTTTCCTTTTTTATAATATACTATATACCAAACCTTAAAAAAATATAAACACAATTCTACATTAAAATACCAATAATACTTATCCCACAGTAGAATTACGAACTTCATAATAATAGATTTTCTTAGTTTTAATTCTCTTTTTTACAAGTTCCCCCAAGTGCACGTGATGTCTTCTCGCAATAAAGAATCACTATTCTGTAATGGCTATCTCCTTTGGACTGACCCCGAAATAACCCCCAACCCACTGACTTTAAAAGTATTTTATGCTTATAGATATTTACTAATTTACAAAATAACATACTACATAACTGTACCTCCTCCCTGTGCTGAATCATCTGTTATACGCCTTAAAATTTTTCCTAATTTCCTCATGTCGCTTCGTTTCAAGGATATATCGTGTCAACTAAATGTAAAAGAACTAGAAATCACAACTACACTCTGCTAATGATATCTCTTATCAAGTAGATTCCATCCTAAAAAAGAATAAATATTAACATATAACTCCTCATCGCCATAAAAGGCCCGAATATATATTTCGTCTCGATATTCACTGCCGCGCATAGATCAGGAAAAACCGAACCTGAAGGTTCCCGATTTTACAGACAAGTGACAAACATATTTCCTGGAATAATCTGGAGGCGAATAGTTATGTTGCCTATTTAAGCGGCGTAGTAACTATGATGATTGGTGCTCAAAGCTTGCGTATGGTCCGTTTTTAAGTCGCAATTGACTAACTATCTGATCTATTAGAACGCCGAAGTTGATTTATGATGAAATTAAAACAAAAAAATTTCACCCAAATAAAGTATCAACCTCAAATAATGTCACATTCTGTCTAGCCCCTTAGTTAGAGGAAACATGTTACTCTGAGAGTGAACCTTAGATCCCAACAAAATAAAAAAATAAAAGTATTTGTAACCATAATAGCCCTCCTTCCAATCATAAAGTCTTTAAACTCAAAAAGTCTTCATCCCAAAAATCGAAAAACATCTATGTGCATACACACCCACACCCCCACACAAAACCCCCACCCCTATGGATGCCAACCTGGCAATAAAATAAATATCCACTGTATTTTCATTTCGCATCAAATATTATTGTGTTACTTGCTTGTTATTCCAAATTTTAAATTATAGAACTCTTATTAACTCAATATATTTGTTTTTACAAATAAATAGATTCACATTTATTCTAAGATCCGAATTAATTTCAAACTATTACCTTCAATGCGCATATAAATAAAACCTCCTAAGCAAAAGCATGATAAAAACATCAGAAATCTGATTAAAATGCAAAACATTATATATAAATGTAAAAATTGCTAGATTGAAAACGAATTATAAACATAGACAGAAATATTAATATCGGACCACTCTGTCAAAACCCTCTAAATAATAAATTGTCCACTCTAAATCCAAACTAAAAAAATGGACCACAAGCATACTTAATGTTTGGTAAAAGAGAAGGATAAATATGTCACTTTCAAATCTGATCAGTCAAAGGCAAAATCATTACCAATCAGTTTTTCTGCTTGGATATTGGACCATAGAATAAGCCTCTTTCTACAAATTGTACATTCTTACAAGAATTTTCTTAATAAAATTCTTGTTTGAACCTAATAATATAAAACTTTCTTTGCAATGCGTGAATCCTTAAAGTGAGACCCTTAATTATGACCCATTAAATTCTAATGAAAATGCTTTATAATAAGTACTGTGACATGATGTTTATTTGACAAATATGACAATAGATAATTGACAGGTAATATATAAAACTAGAAATATGGTACACTTTCAAAGTTTTTATTACACATACCCACCTACTTATCTTAATGATTTACACAAATTTCTTTAAAATGATTATACTCAAACAACTTTATTTTTCTTGTCAATAATATCTAAAAATTAAATAAGGGAGTTTGATAAAAAACAATGGTCTTAATTTGGTAACAGACATCATTCTTTACTTTTATTATCTTTGTATTTTATATCTAATGAACTCAGTTATTTCATGCAACATATTTAAATATAGAATAGCTTATTCAAATGAGCATTTAATTAATTTTAGTTGAATTGATACATAACAAGGACCCTTGTTCACAACTTTTTCTTATGCAAAAAACCCTTTTAAACTTTGTAAAAAATCCAAAAAAGGTACTTATATACTTATAAGCTGTCATTCAGTCTGAAGCAAGAATGTAGCAGTATTAGTCTACATAATTAATTTGACTTACTGGCCACAATGAACTTGAATATCAGTTGATACAAAAATTACTGACCTGATGCTCCATTCTTTGAGTGTTCAAAACTCTGAAAAAACAATAGTTGTTTTCAGTATCTTATAAATTCAGTTCCCTCATCTATCAACTTAACAAAATCAACAATATATATCCATTTTGATTAATAATCAATTTCCGATCCAGCTGCCACTCGTTATGTAACGACAACTCCTAATTTATCGAAACCAGTAAGATCTCATAAATCATCTTTGCCACTCATCAAATTAATTGATGACATAGTGAAAAAAAAAACAACCCCCTAGAACAACCCCCAATAAATGACATATCAAACTTCCCCCCTAAACCCACAAACATATATCCCTATGATAATATATAAATTTCACCTAGCCCTAACTAAAAATCACCATCAACATTAAGTTTGGGTGGCACATCTGCGCCCGAAGACACGCCACCACCCACGTCCTTCCTACTTCCATTTTAAAACTCAATTCTATTAGAAAATGGGTAGCCAATCCAATTTCCTTTAATAGTATTAATCTAATGTTTTAGAATAAATAAATCTTGTTTAACAAATTTACTAGAAATAAGATTCTTCCTAATAAAAATCTATATGCATACTACTACTACTACTACATAAGCAATTTGTGATCCATCTGAAAAATAATGCAGTTCAATACTTTTATACCTTAAGCAATTTGGATTATATGGCCTTGGCTTTGAAAATTATCTCGAAGTCTTATGAATCCTCATTTAAATTTAAGGCCCACCTTCACATATAAAAATTTAAACCAAACCAATAACTACTACTATATCCTCGATGGGACTATCTCCTCCCCACGCCCAATATTTCTTTATTCCCCACCTCCTCCCACAACACATAGTTTGAACAATGATTTCTTTAGCTAGATATACAAAAAAATCTGAAAAGGCAATAAAAAAATATGTCATACCGATAATTGAGATCTGCAATGAATATAGAAAAAATATACAAAAACGTAAGAACTTGATGCTCCTCTTACTGATTAGCTGTCTTTAATTGCTCCATATCTACCTCTAGACTAAAATATACCCCTATTCCAGATCCTTTTCTGAATTCCAAGTTCAAACACACGTGCTTTTGTGAAAGCCAAATTTTACTCACGGATAGATATTATCCTTCATCATAAAAATCGATATTAAAGCTGAAGTCCCCCCATGAACCTCTGATACAAAAAATCATTTATAAACCAAAAATCCCTCCCTGAAATTACTTGCTGACCTCAAAGAAAAATTAAAATCAACCCCTGATGTTAAAAATTCTCATCCTGAATTTAAGCCTCATTGTAACTGTTATAATTTATTTTTCTGATTATGAAAGACTTTGCACACCCCCCCCTACCACGCTCCCCGATCAACACTAAAAAATAAAACTTCTAATAAGAAACCCTAGTAGACCTCTCGGCCTAATACCCTTAACAACTGCAGACTAATAATTCTACTTCTTGCTAATAACCCTTTATAGTCTGTATAAATCAACAACATAAAGAAGTTTGCCTATTAGAAATGCACCCAAGATATACTGCCCCACAAAAAACACCCATAAAGTGCTCTAACTTTTAGCAGAACAATCAAATAAATATTTATACATACTGTTACAATTTTATCCTAAAAAATTATGACAATAAAAAATTAGGAAAGAAAATAAGAAGCACAGAAAATACTCTTTATCTCTTTAAGCACTTGTATTTGATAAAACATCTGTTTCAACCACTCATAGCCTCATAAAATGGCAAAACTAATCTTCTCTTGCCCCTAAATAACTCTTAAAATGATATAAGCATAAATAATATAATGCACATTCGATAAAAGACACCCCATGAGAGCCGACTTCGATCAAAGGAAAAAACAAAAACTTTCGGAGTAACACGAGAAGAGAGATACAAACCGTCTAGCCGAGTCACACACCACACAGAGTAACTCTTTCAACGAAAACTAAAATCCCCCCCCGACGCCCGTGCGAATGTCAGTAACAAATGAGTCGAGACGTCACGGCCAAGTCATAACAAAAAAAACAACACAAATCAAAACAAATCAAACCACAAGGTCAATTATTTCCCGGAAAATCACGGCCACTCCCGGCCCAACCACCGGAATCGGTAAAGTCCTCTGAAACGGGCGAGACTAGGCGACAGCAGGAGCAAAAAGAAAAACAGGAAAGGATGAAAGAAAGACGAAGAAAAAAACGAATGGTGGATAGAGTACGAAAAAAGGCAGGGCGAGCCCACCAAGCGCGGAGGCAAGAAGAAGGCGGAAGACGCAGAAAAGCAAAGGCGCGACCCAGGCACCGCACGCCCCCAGGCCCGCCGAGAGCGGCGGCTGGAGGACGGAAGGACAAGCACACGGCGCGAGCACGGAAAAGGAAACCAGACAAAAAAAAACAATACGATTCAAACAAAGCAAAAACAAACAAAAAACAAAAAACAGAAGCCGGAGGCGAACAAAAAAGGCGGAACAGGACGACAGCAGGCGAGCAGATCTCACGATCAAAACCGCTATACACATCTTCCCAAAAAAAACGATAGCCAACTAGAAAGTAAATCCGCGCCAAAGTCACGAAAATAGTTAATCCAACAACAAAATTAAATAAGCTAATCACTCATTTTCAAAGTTAATAGAATGAAGAAAACACAATAATTTGCACACGAATTTTAGAACCAGTGCAAGCATTTTTAGTCTCAAGATCGCGCTGACATTCGTTCCTAACCAATAATTAATATGGAAAGATATCTGATATGATATAATGATTGAACATTGAAATCGTAACAATAAAGTAATTCCCATTTTACATAATACGTACATACATACACACGAACAGAGAAGGAGTAATAAACTAGGTGAACAATCTTTACCTTTAAAATAAATTAACATAAAATCATAAAATAATAACAGTTTCGCTCAACGATCAGTATTAAACTAGATTAAAACCATATAAAAATACAAAAAAAACTCAACCCATCAAAACGCTCAATGGACATGAGGCTACGAAACTAAATACAAAAACTAAACATATAAAAAAAAAAAGATAACCACTAATAACTGGATAAATTCTCAGTGAGCGGTTGTTATAACTATATCAAAAATTAATATACAAACAAGCGTAAATATATATACCTAGCCCACCCACCTAAACATAACATAACTCATAATACTAAACCTAACTAACAAGACAATATACAAACAGCATACTATACCAGTAATACAAAAAAAATCCCAAAAAACAACATCAAATTAAAAATCAGAAATACAAAGTAAAATTAAAGTAAAGATAAATAAAAATAAATCAAAAAAGAAAAACAGAAATAACATACATAAATAAGTGATTATATATAAGAATAGTTAAAAAAAAGTATAATATACATAAAAAGATATTAAATCAAAATAATACTAATAAAACTATAAAAAATAACATACAACCAACAATCAGTAAAGCAACCCTACCATAACCCAGCCTAAACAATGCCTACTAAATAAAAACAAAACAGAATAAAATAATAATATAATAATAAAAAAGTACTCAAATAAAAGCATAATACATCCAAAACTAATATATCAATATCCATAATTAAGCATCACCAAACGGAGCGCCAAAACTTCAATCAAACTGTAAGTTTTCTCACAGCTTAAATTACCAAAAGCTAAGAGCACTAAATGAAACAACCTACATATATATAAAAGATCTCACAAATGAAATCTGACATAACATAAACACACCGTCAAATCCCAATACAGCATGACTCGGACACGAATAAAGTCCGCGACACAACATGCATACATTTAATACTCAGAAATCAACAATACAGTGAACAACAAAGCAAGTACTACCTCATAATTTACGAGCCATAACTCAAACAACCGTAACGATGAACAAACAACTTAAACTCACAAAAATGATAATAACGAAACCTAACAAAAACCCACACTATAACCACCCCACTACGTATTTACATTAACACTATAATAGCTTTCGAGTCACCCAAATGTCGGCCAAAACGGAACACCAAAAAAACTAATATAGATTAGAAAAGTAGCTGAAATAAGCGCAACACTCTTTCGGATAAGACTTAAATTCCGCAGTTGCTATACATAAGAATCACCAAGAGCAAGAATAAAAGCTAAAATCACAGAAACTGCCTAAAAAATATAAAATAAACAACTCTGCCAAAATACCAAACATGGTTACCCTCAAAGTAAAATAGAAAAGGTTACGTAAGATAGCACTGAAACAATCAACACAATAACCACAAAAAATCGAATTGAGAATAGACTACAACTTTATATAAGACGTAGTACAAGCAAGATTGCACAGCACAAAAGTTTATGGGACCAAACTTCGATACTCACAGCACCGGAAATAGGTAAAATCAATAAGACTAAGAAGAAAACCAAGAGAGACCAAACACTACCCCCAAATAAACAAAACACAAAAAGTTTCATACATTATAAATAATAAACGAATCATACACAAGACCCCTACCAATATAGGAACACCCACTCCAAATAATTCTAGCGCAGATATTGCGAAAAAGGATAAACCGAAGCCCCCATAAGAAAGAAACATAACCGAAAAAAAAACCCAAGAGCTTGAAAGTGTGCTGTCTGAAAAGATAGAATAAGTTATATAATTGATATAGTTAAAGGTTGAGATAATAATAATTGTGATACTGAAATAAGTTTATAAAATATAATATCAATAGTAGTTGAATAATAAACTAGAGATCAATGAATTAGTTTAAAAAAAATGATCAGTAGGACCACGGACAGAAAGAAGGAAACACGCGCCGGAAACGAATAAGAAAGTTAGGAAACGAGCGACCAGTGTAATCTTGATGTAGAAAAACATTTTTTTCATAAGTAATTAGTGTTGTAAAATTTTCCTGAGATAAATAAGGATTTCACGAGCAGAGGTTAATTAGTAGTGCTGGCTTTCACTAATGGCAACATTGAAAGAACAAGGATCTGCGATAGGTATATATGGATAGAGTAATTGAAAGGCACACACTAGAAGTATATTCTGGACCCGCGTAGCCCGAAAAGTTCAATAACGCTAGCTACCGAAATCACAACAATAAACTTATTAAAGAATGTATTGTGGGAAGCGTGTAGAAAGAGAACACCCCTCGCCAAATACATATTTTTATTCTTTGCGTAATTGTGGAAACGAAACTATCGTATATAATTGAGCCAATTTAAATATACTACCGGAAAGATTAAGACCAGACCTAAATCAGGGTAGAAGGTGTTAGGAATGCACCATGGATTGATTATGATAGAACTCATTTAGTGAACTGGAGACAGATCCGATAGAGCCCATGTGTGTTTTATCTACTTTTCTTTAGCTTTTAACCTATATCTCTATCGGAGGTTGACACAATACGAAACCTTATAGATATACAAAATAGTGAACACATTTCTGCATTAGGACAAAAGATATGATGGTGTAAAAAGCAATGAAGAAAACTTTTAGATATGTTTAAGCTGTCGAAACATATACCAGGCAACGCATTAGCATGTTTATCAATTTAGCATAGTTCACATTCATGTGAAAAACAAACCCGAAATTACAGAAACTTTCTATAGAAACACGAAATGAAAACTCCAAAAAACCAAAGATAATGGTAAAATTATACTGAGTATATATTGGTCGATACAATAATTTTAATAGAACCAAAAAAAAAAAATAGAGAAAACGAAAATCGCAGTAACCACCAAAAAAAATGAGAACAAAAAACTCTCGAATTGGCGAAAGAACAAAACGACCGTTGAGCTGGAAAATTTTTGCATGAAAGATTCTACCGACCTCTAATTGTAAAACACATATATTAAGCAATTGTTGAAGATTATAAAGAGGAGCTTGAAAAAGCCAATAGATCAAAGATATTAAACCTTCATAATAAAAAAACTAAGATTTTTTTTTAAAGTCTGTAAATATAATAAGTAGTGTGTATAAGTTTATATTGTATTTTTGTCTTAACTTTATTCTGAAACACTCTTCCTTTATGGTTATACATATCGCCAACAATTCATCCCACAAATAAAATTAGTCGACGAAGCAAAACTGCTACTAATAAATCATATTGAAAAAGGGTGATGAACTGTGTTATTAAGGGAATTTCAAACAAACAACTCAATGAAACATATTTCAAAAACATACATTGGCAGTAGTGCAACAGACTTCTGCTTTCTATTAATAAAGAAGCAACACCAAAATGTTCTCTCTCTCATGAGAATCTCACTTAGCAAATAAGAAAAGTATAAATATGAGGACAATTATATACATATAATCAAAAGAGGGCACACCCAAAATCAGATTTTCAAAACCAGTATATCGCTCACTAATTAATCGAACCCAAAATAATAATATACCAAAACACCACAGAGAAAAATCATATTGCATAAAAAATATACTCACATAATAATACACAAATAACGAAAACATCTATCATCCAAATTTAAGAAGCAATCTTAAATAAAAATAATAAATTTAGAATTAGGTTAAGGATTTATTACGCATAAAAAAATTATATCTCACTCAAAAACTAGTGAAAGATATAGAAAAAATATTTTCTCTACTCTGAAAAAGGCTAGAAAACCAATACCATTTTCAATTTCATACCAGCGAGAGGAAAAAAGAAAAAACCCTAACAGGAACTAACATTAATAACTAGAGTGTTCATCACTCAAGCATCTACACCAAAGTATAAATGAAGGAAGTTAAAATCAATCAAGTAAATATTGTATAAAGTTAAGAGAATCGAAAATTAAATTTTTAATTTAATATAAAATAAAAACTGAATATTTCTCTCTATTCTAATCAAAATTTCTACGTATTCACTGCTATACATAATCTATATTCCCTTTATATTTGAAGCACAATCAAAACTAATATATAAATAAAAAAGAAACAACCGCCAAACACACAAAAACAAAAGCCAAAAAAGAAAATACAACCAACTAGCTTAAATTAAAAAGCCAGCAAAAAAAACAAACCAAAAAAAAAACAACACCATCAACAAAAAAACCACAACAAATATAACCATTACACTCAGTCACCTAATAACAAATAAGATACCAAAAATCACTACACCACCATAATAAATAAGAAAATGATAATACAATCCATACATAAAATCTCATAAACCCTATAATATAATATAATTAGCTTAATCACTTAATACATATAATATACTAAAATGTAAATATATGTATAAAAGATAATCTATAATATATAATAATATATATATATAAGAATAATATATTAACAATGTTAAAATAATATAACAAAAAAAATAAATATAAAATAAAAAAATTTATATAATAATCTAAAAAACACTCCGAAATAATAGTTTCTCACACGTGGTAACATAAAATATAATATAAAATATAGATAAATACTATAAAATAAAAAAACTATATCATATAATATAATAAATTAATACTATCACTGATACTAAGCTATAAAAAGACTAACTTTTAAACTAAAATCTAAATAGTATATATACAAATATATAAAAAAAAACATACAACTAAGTAATGACTATTTCAAAAAGCTAAACAAAATACCTTATAACCAATACACCTGGTACTACTCAATAGAGAGACGAGAGAGGAGAGAGAAGAGAGTCACGCGACATCACCGACAAAGACACCAATGCGCATGTAAACTTAAAAAAACAACTATAACGGAACTACCACGCAAACCATAAAATACAATTTCATTAACTGGGCACGAACCATTATTTACACCAATGAAAATAAAAAAAAAAACAATTTCTTTTCTTTAAATTTATTAAAAGTTGATATATTGCAGCAAACGTTTTAATAATCAATTACCGTTTCTTTTGAGCAATACGCAACTGCTTGCACCCATTAACTCAACATTATCCTCTCTCTACGCGCTAATATCCTTTTACTGCACTCAATACCTCTATTCAAATACTGGATCCCCAGACCCGGTCGAAAATCAGCAGCCACACAACCATCACACCATCACCATTCCGTAATCATAAGCCAAAAAACGAGCTATACATACATCCTACTTCAACAATACCACCAACAACCATCTATAACCGATACCTTCTCATATATCTTGCTGTCATTTAATTCACTTTCTTCACACAAGCAATACACTCAACCCTAATAACGCTTCAATCCTCAATATTTATCAATTCTTCTAACACCCAATAACATACCCCTTACAGTGATCCATCTAGAACAGATCTGATACTTTAGCATCACTATACCTTTTTATCTCAAACACAATATTCTCAACTACGCTTACTACACAACACGAACGCAGGTACCCAATAAAACATACCTCTCACAGTGTAAGCACCCAGCAGCCACTCAACAAGAACTTAGTAACCTCCTTACTTAAACCTCTCACCCATATCTTAACATATAAGCCACCAGCAAAATCATAGTAATACAATCACAAACCCGAACTAACCTTCCAACAAGCGCGGAAGAACGGCTAGGTAACCACCCCCTGTTCACTCAGGGTCTTCCTCTTGGAGCTGTTCTTTTCTGGTGCTTCCCGCATCGGGCTACCTTTTGGAAGGATAATTTTCAGCAGTTGCACGGTTTGACTTCATGGGAGTGGTCCCCTGAGAGTCGCTCTTACATACTAATCATATTCATTCCGTCATGTAACGTTACACGGTAGAGATGCTGTGAATGTATTATACCGACCACATTGGACAACCTACAAATGTACCTTTCATCGCAGCGTTTTATTTACACTCCTTGCCCCCCTTAGTATTCTATTCCCCTATGACAAGGTAATCAACTCAGAGATAAGTGGTATAGCAGCTAAGCTAGGGTTTCGAGCCCTAGCCAAGCGTGCTTCCACTGAAGAGTAATCTTTCGAGGGACCCACCCATGAATGGGAGCTATCTATCCTATGTAACTTTTCCTGTCCTGGCGTTATACCCCTTGGGAGAGGCTAGTGCCCCAGGGGTCCCCTATTCCCTATTCAATTTATTGTACATGTACGTGAGTGAGTGTGTGTGTGCGCGAACAAACAAAAAATATATATGCTCACCTGCACATATAATAATGAAAATCTCCCTATACCCCAACCCCCCATACATTAGTCCGTCCCCACACACCCCCTTGTCATCGGAATCAACCAAATCCTATACCGTTCCTGAGTAGAAATAGCTAATAGACCTAATGCTATCGACACCGACTGTATGCTGCGTAGCCTCGCCTAATAAGAGGATGGCGCTAGCCACCGTCCATGAAAGTAGCTGAGACTCACCTTCAAGGCATTACTTTCATAAAAGTAGACCTAAGAGCCGGACTGAAAGAGAGTCTTGAGCTCGGTATTACCAAACTCGAAAATCCCAACGACAGAGCGCAGACCGCCAGTAAGCGAAACCGAAAACGAAAGCGCCCGGCAGGCGCAATGTATTACCAAGCGCGCGCAAGAACCAGCTATAAATATATTTTAGCATGTTTATGTTTTGTGTTTTGTACATTTCAAATAAAAAAAAGTGTCAGATTTTAAGTTGACCGGTAGTAGGACGTAAAGCGTTTGCGCCAGGAAGGGGTCCCAATTCTCACACACATCCTGAACGACATGTCTTGTACGTCTATACGTCTATTTAAACAGAATCTTTAACGTCTTTTACAGTCCTACGATCTTATAACGTCTTTAGGTAATGCTGAAAAAAAACGTGTTGATTTTACTAACACCTAAAGGAAATAGTAAGACGATATTGGCAGCTAGAATGTTGGTGAATGAAAGAGTCCCCCCTCACCACCCCAATCTTTGCGGCTACGTCATTTATGTACTTCTGCTCAATTAATACTGTCACACAAACACGAAGTATTATAGCCAGTCACCCATTTGTCACCATTAAAATAGAGACATTTTTGATTTAAAAATACGAGGCTACGAGGTCAATATGCAATTGAAACATTATAAAATGGTTTATATAAAAAGCAGAATAATATAATAACATATATATATTAATAACTATATATAAAATATATAAATAAAATTAAAATATATATAATATAAAATATTATAAATATAATATAAATAATAAAAAAAAAAAAAAAATAAATATATAAATATATATATATATATATATAAAAGATATAAAAAAGATATAATATATAAATATAATAATATAAAATAATATATAAATTATAATAATATATATATATATAATAATAATATATATAATATTTTTTTTTTACATATATCAACCACCGCTCACGGGCATAGCCCTATTACGAAGGAGAGGAAAAAAAAGAACCCCAAAAAAAGGAAAAAAAGATTTAATATTAAAAATAAACAAAACTACAAACTAACGATAAAAATGTAAAACGACAGCTAAAATGAAGCGAACAAGACGACGCAGGCCTACGCATAAACGAGGAGAATTAAATTGAAGATATGAGAA
>JABUQX010023124.1:12500-105249 GCA_015478945.1 Trachelipus rathkii | reverse complement strand
ATCCATTGCGCCATCTTCTCAAGTCAATCTCCTCTGTTATATATAAATATAATATATAAATATATATACTATATATAATATATATATTATTTAATAGATATATATATATATATATATAGATGATATACTACTATAATATAAATATAACCTATATGAGAAGTTAAGTGTGCAAGATAATAAGGATAAGTAGGTAAAGGGCTCGCTAGTAAAACGGTTGAATGGAACAGTTTGATACTGAGTACAAATTCTGGGGGGCAAATGAAGACAGCAATTTTAAGTAGTGCAAAGGAAAGTGTGTGCACCCGGGAAAGAGAATAATGAAGTGTTAGTTGGAAGCTTTGAAATGAAGAGGTGATGTAAGCGGACAAAGGAATTCCACAAGCGCAGTATTTACTAAAAGCAAATGATGAAGATTCAAAAGAAAGATGCTTGGAATTAAAAAGAGACAAAAAGAAGTACTACAAGTTGAAAACTGAGGAGAAAACAAAGAGGTAATGAACAGTTTGGAAGGAGGAGAATAGGTAGTTCTTATAGGAAGCCCCTCTGGAAGAAAGCGCGAAAGGTTAAGAATGAAGAAAAGGTTGCTTAGAATAATGAATAGGATGGTGCTTTTAACTGATGAAATGGATGTAGGGAGTTGTGAAAGAAAACACTTCGAAAGCTGCACATATTACGAGTTAATGATGAGTGTGAGTGAAACTTGTGTTCGGTTTTGATTGGTTGCAAAGAAGGAATATATTTGGGAGGGAGGTTATTAGTAAGGAGGAGGTAATGGGTAGGTGAGAAAGTGAAGAATGTAAATCTGCAAGGTATAGATGAAATTACTAGTAAATGATCAAGAGCGGAGGCGAGATGGTGATGATTGGATTTGGAAGTTGTGTAATAAAGCGTATTTGGAGGGTATAGTCCAAGGGATTGGAGGAGCGGTAATAGTACCCTTTATAAGGGTAACGGAGGAAAAGGGAACTGTAGAAATATAGGGGAATAAGTTTATTTGGTGTTTGTAGGGAAGGTATATGCTGTATTTTGGTCGAAAGATGCGTCAAGTGACTGGAGGACTGATTGGTGAAGAACAAGTGGCGTTTAGGAGTGTAGGAGGATGTGGGAGTCAATCTTTACATTAAACACAATGATGAGAAAAAATGAGGGAGAAGAAGAATAAAGTTATATTAGTTTTATGATTGCAACAGCGTATTGATATAGTTAATAGGAAAGCGTTTATGCCAGTGTGTTAGTGATATATGCTGTTGGTGCTAGGCTTCTGAATGGAATCAAAAGTATGTTATGACGATAGTGAGCGTGTGTTAAGAATAAATGGTGTCAATGGTGAATTGGTTTAGGATTAATAGCGAGTGAGACAGGGATGTGTGTGTCTCCTTGGTTATTCAATTTTATATGGATGGGAGTTATGAAAGAATTTTGAGGTGGGATGGCAGGAAATGGTGTTAGAATGGTGGAGAATGAGTGATGGAGGGTTGCCACCTATTATATGCGGCATGATTTGTTCTGTTTGAGCGAATCTGAAGAGATTTGACGAGATTTGATAGAGAGATTTGCAGTGTGTGAAAGGAGGGCTTGAAAGTAAACGGGATAAAGAGTAAGGTTATGGTTGTTGAGTGATGAACACTCCTTCCAGTAAGTATGTTAAGATGGTGAGTAGCTGGAACATGTGCTGAGTTTAAATATTTAGGGTATATGTTGGGAATGAGAAGGGAACGTACGATGCAGAGGTAGTAGGAAGTTGGAATGGCAAGGAACGGGGCTGTGCATTAAATCGTGGTGAATGCAAAGGACTAGTCTTGAGGTGTAGCGGTCTTACATGAGGTATAGTTGTTACCTGTGTTATTGATATGGTAGTGAGACTATGGTCTGGAATAGAAGTATAATCTAAAAGTTCAATGTGTTCAGATGGACAATCTTAGGGTTGCTAGGGTGAGAAGAATGATAAAGAGAGAAATGAAACGTATTAGAGAGTGGGGTGGTGTGAAGAAAGGGATGAGAGAATAAATGAAAAAGTATGTTGAGATGGTTGGTATGTGGAAAGAGAATGATAGTCGGTTTTAAAGCGGATGTATAGTGGAGTGTGTTGGAAACCGACCGGCTGGAGACCGAAGAAAAAGTGGATTGACGTCGGTGAACGAATGTCTGAAGGAGAAATGTGAGTTTGGCCAGAGGCGAGAATAAAGGTGCATGAGGAGAGAATGGCGGGTTTTGTATGGGCATGGTTGTGGCCCACCTGGGCCAGGATGAACCCTTACATTGACAATTTACCATTGTGTCCGTCGCGGTCCATGATGCTCTAGGTGGATTTTCGTCTGTGACGGAAGCTCTCACTAATTAATGTACAGAGGGGGGGTAATGGCTGGGCTTTCTTTTCGACAACGTTTGTTCATTTCTCCTATGTTTGCTTTTCTTTTCCGGATTCTGTTACAGCACCTACCCCAATCTTGGGCCAAAAGGAAGGTGAAGAAAGAAAGAAAATATATATAATATAATATATATATTGATATATAATATTATATATAATATAATATAATTATATATATATATATAATATACTTTATATATATATATATATATCTTGCTAGGAATCCTGGATGCATGCCTCGGAGAAGGTCGTGATCGCGTAAACGACCTTCTAATTTTCGGCGAAATTGTATAATCGTATGGGTACATGGAATGTCAGAGGAATTAAAGTTGAGGAGAAGAGGAGAGAGGTGATGAGTGTATTTAGAAAGGTCAAATTCGATTTGCTCGCTGTGACTGAAACAAAGTGAAAGGAAAAGGTGAAATTGAGTGGTGTGTGTGAAATGCGTGCGTGGCTAGGGTGGAGAAATGAGGAGAGGGAAGAAGAGTTACAATGTCTGATGAGTGACCTTGGTACAAACTATGGTAGACTTTGTGTGTGTGCGAGTCCTAGAATTTTAATGGTTAATTTAAGTAGAAAAGTCAAGTAGTGTGGTTGTGACGTATGTTCCATCTGAGGGAAACGTTGAAGAGAGTATTATTTTTTGGGATAATCTAATGATGTTTTGGAAAGGGTGAAGTAGGAGCTTCAGATTGATAGTGTTGGGGACCTGAATGGTTGATAGGTGATTCAAAAAGGGGATGATATAACAGTGGTTTTGGGATGCGGTCAAAAATGAGGATGTAGGAAGTGAGTAAATTCTGGTGAGACAGAGAATGTTTGTGTAAGTAACATTTCTGGAAACATTAGAAGAATCCATAAATATTACTTAGAGTGGGTAGGTAGAGATGTATCGAAGTGAAAAGTATATTGATTTTGTGTTGGTAAGAAGGAGAGTTGAAGTATGTGTTGGATGTTAAATCAAGTTACGGGTTTAGAATTGGGATACGGATCATTATGTTTTTCTATGTAAAATTAAGTTAGTGGGGCTGGGATGGAGAGGAAGGTGATGAAAGGAAGTAGGTAAAATAAGAGTGAGAAGTTAAGTGAGCAAGACAATAAGGTAAGTATAAGAGCGCTCGCTGTAAATGTTCGGTGAATGTGAAACAAGTGATTTACTGAAACAAATCTGGGGCAAATGACGGAAGCAAATTGTTAGTAGTGCAAAGAAGTTGTGGATGCTAAAGTAGAAGTAAAAGTTAACAGCGAAATGGTTGAATGAAGAGTGATTTGAAAGCGGTTAAGGTAAAAAAGAAGCGGTGGTTGAATGTACTAAAAGCAAATGATGAAGTTTTCAAAAGAAAGATGTTTGGAATTATATAAAAGGAGGAAAAAGAAAATACTAAAAAGGTGATACGTGAGGAGAAAACAATAGTAATGAACCAGTTTGGAAGGAGATAATGAGGACATACAAAGGAAAAAACTCTTCTGGAAGAAGCGCGAAAGTTAAGAATGTGAGAATAAGGAATCTGCTTAGATTAATGAATATGGATGTTTTTGTAACTGATGAAATGGTGTGAGGGGAGTGTGGAAAAATATACATTCGAAGAATCTCACAAATATTAACAGTAATGATTGAAGGGTTAGTGAATGGTATGGTTTGATGATTACAAGAGGAATAGGTATTTTGGGATGAGGTTATTAGTAGCGAGGAGGTAATGGTAGAGTGAGGAAAGTTGTGCAAGAATGGTATATCTGCAGTTATAGATGAAATTACTGGTAAATGAATCAAGCGCGGTAGGCGATGATGTGATTGGATTTGATTTGAAGTGTTAATAAAGTCGTGATGGAGGTATATTTCAAGGATATGAAGGTCTGTGATAGTACCCTTATTTAAGGGGTAAAGGAGAGAGATAAGGGGGAACTGTAGAAATTAAGGGGAATAAGTTTATTGGTTGTTGTAGGGAAGGTATATTGCTGGTATTTTGGCAAGAGTGCGTCGAGTGACTTGAAGGACTGATGGTGAAGAACAAGTGCGTTTAGGACAAGTGGTAGGGATGTGTGGATCAAAATCTTACTTAAACAAATGATTGAGAAAATGATGGGAGAGAGAAAGAATAAATATATTTTATAGTTTTTATGGATTTGCAACAGCGTATGATAGGATAATTATAGGGAAGCTTTATGGCAGTATTAGTGATATATGTGTTGGTGGTAGGCTTCTGATAGGAATCAAAATTATGTATGACATAGTGAAGCGTGTGTAGAATAAATGGTGTCAATGGTATTGGTTTAGATTAATAGCGAGTGAGACAGGTTGTGTTATGTCTCTATATTCAATTTGTATAGGATGGGGTTATGAAAAGAATTAGAGGTGGGGTGCAGGAAATGGTGTTAGAAGATGGAGAATGGAGATGAGTGGAGGTGCCCTACCTATTATATGCGGATGATTTTGTACTGTGTGGCGAATCTGAGGAGAGTTTGAGAGGATTGGTTAGAGAGATTTGGCCAGGGTATGTAAAAGAGGGGTTTGAAATAAACGTAGATTAAGAGTAAGTTATTTGGGGTTGTTGAGCTAGGACAGTCCTCAGTATTAAGTTATGTTAGATAGTGAGCAGCTGGACAATGTCTGAGTTAAATATTTAGGGTATGTGTTGATGAGAACGGAACGGATGATGCAGAGTGTAGTAGGAAAGTGGTTGATGGCAGGGATGTTGCTGGTGCAATTAATCGTTGGTGAATGTAAAGTACTAAGGTCCTGAGTGCGCAGGGTCTTACATGAGGGTATGTTGTACCTGTGTATTGTATGTAGTGAGACTATGGTCTGGAATAAGAAGTATAATCTAAAGTTCAATGTGTTCAGATGGACAATCTAGGAGCATGCTAGGTGTGAAAAAAAATGATAATGAACTTATTAGAGATTGTGTGGTGTGAAGAAAGGGGTAAATGAAGAATAATGAAAGATGAATGAGGATGTTTGGTCATGTGGAAAGGATGAATGATAGTCGTTGGATAAGCGGATGTACAGTGGTGAGGTGTGCTGGAATCAACCGGCTGGGGACCGAAGAGTAAGTGGATCGAGTCGGTGGTGAAATGTCTGAAGGAGAGAAATGTGAGTTTGCAGAGCGAGAATAAAGGTGCATGATGAGAGAATGGCTGGGTGTGTGGCATTTGTGGCCCAACCTGGGCCAGGGGATGAACCCTTACATTGACATTGACGATTTACCATAGCCCGTCGCGTCCCATGAGCTCTAGGGTGATTTTCTGTCTGCTGACGAGTTTTCACTAATTAATGGTACAGAGGTGCGGTGAAGGCTGGCTGTTTTCGACCATTGTCATTACTCTGGCCTAGCTGCTTCTTTCCGATGCCTTGTAGCGCACCTTACTCCCAGTCTTGGGGAAGAAGAAGGTGAGGTTAAAGAAAAGAAAGAAAAGATATATATATATATATATTATATATTATATTATATATATATATTATATATATATATATATATATATAAAGATATATATATATAATAATATATATATATTATATTAATATATTATATATATTGTGAAAAAACTGTGATTCTCCGTAATAAACTCCATTCGCTTGGTTTGCGCGGACAACTCCCTCTTTTCATTAAATGCCTTCTGTCCAACAGATCTATCCAGTTCGGTGCTCTTCTATTCTGTAACGCCACTTTACTCATGGACTGAAGGTGTTCCGCAGAGTAGTGTTCTAAGTGTACTACTATGTTCCTCGGATTTAATGATACGTTACTTCATGCTTTTCAGAGTTTTTTGATCTTGATGTCGATGACCTTGCGTTATATATAGCCAGTGCCAGGCTGCCTTTTTCTCGAACTACAACTTCAACAGCCATTGAGAATAATCACAGGTGGGTACTCCATGGCTTCCTTTTTCTCCTCACCAAGAAAACCTCAAACAGTGCTTTTTTAAGAAAATAGAATCGAAAAACTTTCCACCCTTTCCAGCAACCTAACCTTTTATACATTTAGCCCATTCCGTAACTCACAGGTCAAATTTCTGCACTCATTCTAGATGACCACTTAACATATGCACCGCAATTTAAACATTTGAACAAGTCCCTTTTACTCCTCTACATCGCCCTAATCTGATCGAAACTGGACTATGGCCGTGCAGTATACGGCCAGACCTTCACAACAAATAACTACACCTATTAGGATCCCACCAAAATGAAGGTGGATCCGTTATCTCTACTGGAACCTTCCGATTGTCCCCCCGGATGAAGCCTTGAAGTTGAAGCCAATGTGATGCACTCTCTCTTCGAAGAGAATTACACATGTTGTACAAGTATCTTCGTTTTTCAAACCCCAATACGTTCCGCTCTTATCAATGATTCTGCAGGAATGTACCTCAGAATTCCTAATACTGGCCATTTGCAAACACGGTTCAAAACATCCTTAATTTCCTTAGCATCCTTTGCAAAAGTGCTGCCTTTCTACTTATGACAAGAGTTTACCACCACCTTGCTATTCCCTGCTGCCACCATTTGCCTGGTTCTCTCTCTCTCTCCCAAATCTAGCCATCCTGCTGCCTTGTTAAAAGCCATCATTCCTGTCTCATTCCGCCAGTTCACGATGAATTTACTCAGTGTTTACTGACGGCTCAACAGGCGACAGTGTAGGCGCATCTGCTATATTTCCTGACAGCAACCTCTCCCATACCCTTCCCCCTCATGCTTCAATTTTTACTGCAGAATTAATGGCTATAATGATTGCCTTTCTCAGAATTCTAATCCTTACCCAAAACCACTCTTATGTCATTTATCAGATTCGCTCAGCGCACTACAAGCGCTTTAAAACCCCTTATTCTAAAAAACACAAGGGTATCCGCTGTACAAAATTTCTCCGGCTGTTTTAATCCCGTAAGAAACAAATTATTTTATGTTGGACCCCCTCTCATGTAGGTGTTAACTGGCGATAAAATCGCTGATAGATAGGCCAAAATGGCCGCCTCCTCTCTTCGAAGTTCCAGGTACCTCCCAGATCCATTCGACAAGGCCGCCTCCATCAACTGATTACTACCCTGCCCTCCGACAAGCTTCAATCTTGTTCTCAAGAATGCTGGACGAGTGAGCAGAGGGGAGCTAAAACTCAGGAAAATATAAAGCCGAGCGTGAGTGAGGGTCTCCTCCCAGAAAACGAAAGCGCTTACACGAAGAGGATACTTTGCACGCTCCGCATTGCCACACCAATATAACTCACAGTCACTATATGTCACGGACCCCCCCCCCATTTGCAAATTTTGCCGTAGCCATACCCCGCAATCTGTTCGCCATATCTTCATTGATTTTCCCAACTGGAAAATATTCGTCATCTTCATTTTCTACTTTTACGATCCTTAACACTCTTCCAAAAGATTATCCCATCTCTTATCCGCAATCTTCCCCACTTTGCAGTAACTCTATTTTTGTATCTCCAAAGAAGTGAATATTTTTTTATAATGTTCTGTCGAATATACTAGGACTTTAAATTGCAAGGATGTACTTTTGTTTAGTATTTAATTATTTTTGAATATGATTGAATATTCATTCTCCATTCAAATCTTCCTTTGATGTTGAAATATGTATTGCGCCCAGGGCCCTCCCAGTTGGTGTTATTTTTCAGCCAGTCTGGCCGCTTCTGTGAGCCCGTGGTGGGTCCGTACACTGACTCAACTATATATATATATGATATATATATATATATATATATATATTTATATATATATATAATATATAATAGATATATATATATAATTATATATATATATATAATAGTTATATATATGTATATATATATATATTATATATTTTAGTGAGTATAGTTATATATATATATATATATATATTATATATATTATATATATATATATATATATATATATATATTATATATATATTATATTATATATAATATATATAATATAATTAATATTATATATTATATATTATATATATATTATATAATATCGTCCCTCGAAAAGAGAGAGACTCCGCAGAGTCAAAGTGCATCTGTTGACATTCTTCATCAGCGATGTGTAGATGGCGGTTTTGTAAGGGGTTATTGGTTGAGCCCACCTGGGCCAAGGTATGAACCCCATAGTGAAGGGTCACTGCGTGGTCCCGTAAAGCTCTAGGTGGATTTTCTGACTTCGAACGAGTTCTCACTAATTGTATAAAGGGGCAATAAGGCTGGGCTTTTTTTTCGACTTGTGTCATGTTCTAGTCTTAGCTACCTTGCACATGATAATCCAGTGAAAATAAATAACACACACTAGCCAGTCATGTGTGGACTATATGAAGCGTTGGAACATAAACTTTCAGTATTCTCTTGTAAGGATACCGACCTATCAACCGTTATGTGTAATTAGCGAAGTTTCAAGACTGTATATTTTCTCATAATCTATTAAAGCACTAAAGAGATGTTGATTAATTGTCAAACTATGAGGAAGAGAGCGATGATAACTATTTCGAAAGAAAATAAGTAAATGTATATGTAGTCTTTAGAGAAGAGATATCGAATAAAACATCTTAGATTATGTAAGAGATAAAAGATTTAGTTGATCGAAAAAGGATTATAAGAACCTGTCTATCTAGCTATATACTACCTACCATATTATAATAGCTTCCCACATTATCAGCAGAGAAGTACCGATATATAAGGTATCTTCAGATTACAAAAGCATACTAACACTCTAGATTTATAGTATTAGCGTATATAAGGCAATACGCAGAAGCCACCAATCTGACCCCATTTATAAAGTGCTCAGTATATAAATAACGTCAGTAGAGCAGGTATATAATGAAGATATGAATGTGTGGTATATAAAGAATATATTAAAAAAAATTATAGAGAATTATATGTTGTGTCAGAATATATTAAACCTAATAATTATACGTAAGAGATGGTGGCATTTTATAGTAAAGTGAATAACTAGTGGAGTATAAAGTATTAAAGTATATAATAGGGCATGAGTTCAGGATTGGATTATATGAATTGATCGGATTATTAAATTGTATGATATTGATATGATAAGTTATATTAATTAGTTGGATTTCATGAATCGTATAAGAATGCTGAATGATTTCTCCTCCCCAACTACTTGAATATCAGTAAATAGATATGTAATAGGATCACCCAACTAATTTATCACTATTGTATATATATTATATACACTTGAAAATCCTCACTAAATTTAATGAGGCTTACTGCTGATATAAGTATAATAAGTCTCAGTGAGAAGTTAATATAGAATATCGAAATAAAGAGCGTGAAAATCTTGATTCGGTTGTTAGAAGTAACAGTAAGCTAAAAGACCAAAGATTAATTGTTAAGTAGAAGGAATGAAAAAAAAATAATTTTAAGTACCTATACTAAGTATAACATCTAAAAGTTAGAATTTAATAATATTCGAAGATATTCCAGCCGTATTACCAGGTATGTATTAAATAATAGACACATACTATCACACTTTCAGAAGGTAATAATTAGAATATAAGTTATAATTAGATAATTAACGAGTTAGAGATAATAATTCTATAGATGTCTGGATATATGGCAGAAGGTTGCTGGTGCAATTGATAGATCAGACAGTTGCAAGAAAGTGTATAAGGGAAGGAGATCTAGAAGAGTCTTGAGTGCGCTATGAGTCTTACAGAGGGTGATAGGTTAGTTTCACCTGTGTACTGACTACTAGAGTATAGAGTTCAAGTCCACGAGGACATAGTGGATCGTAATAGGTTATATGAGAAGCCCAGTATGAGACTCTACTGCGTTTAAGGAATTCAATGTGTATCACAGAAACACACACATATATGCACACGCTCACCACTAGGAGTAGCAGAGCGACGAAATAAAAAGAAAAGCAGTATATGAAAGAGAAATTCAAACATGAGAAACGGAGAGAGATTGATCAAGCATTGAGATAGAGAAAAGTTTGTGCTCATTCTCTAAAACCTAAATTTTATAGTAAGCTCTGAAAATGAGAGCTGTGAGAAAAGTTAGTAATATGAAAAAAGAAGAACTAAAATAGATATTAGTAATATGATAGACAAATTGTGAAGTAAATACATGTATCTTCGAACACTATAGATGATGATACCCACATTTGTACAATCTGTATACACAGGCTGGTTAAGATCTGAGTAAACTTTGTGAATTGAAAACACGATGTATGTGTGGGAACCGGACCGGCTGGGAGACCTATAAGACAGGTACAGTATATAGAGATGAGGATATATAGAACGAATGTCTAGAAGGAGAGAAATTGAATTCTGACAAGAGAGTGAAGAAAATCAAATGAGTGACGTATTCTTTTGAAAAACATACCGAGTGACGTCATGAACTTTGAGTTAGAATAACGGAAGGAAAATATGTGTTTTGCTGGTCACAGCGTAGTCAGTGAGCGGTATATATTAAAACCTACTAAACTTATACTGATATATAACGAACATAATTGTACTTAGGAAAGAGATAGTCCCCACTCTCACTTTGGCACATCACTACTTAGACCATAATAATAATAAATAAAATAAAGATAAAATTCTTTCACTGAGAGCACATTTAAACACGTCTTCACTCCCTGAAATCTATATACAATATATATATATATATTATATAGGTCCCATGAATGCTATTCTATAGGAGTGATGTTAGTATATTTTCTGTATTATATGAGACGAAGCTACTCAATCTAATTATAGTACAGATATAAGGGGTGATCACAGTAAGGTCTGGCTTATCTATTCTGAATATGATGGTTGTTCATTTACTCCTACTGCTTTATTACTTTTACCGATGTTGTACAGTCACCTATTTTACACCCAATCTTGGGCACAAGAGGAATGATAAAGATATAAATAAAGATAATAAGAATTAACTATATTATATATATATATTATATATAATATTATATATAATATAATATATATATATTATATATATATTATTATTATTATATATATATTTTATTATATATATAATTAATATATATATATATATTAAATAATATTAATTAATAATATATATTATATATAAATATATATAATTATTATAATAATATAAATATATTATATTAATATTAATATATATAAATATATATATTATATATAAATTATATATATATATATTATATATATAAATATATATATAATATATTAGTATATATATATTATATATATCTCAGGTTCAAGTAAGGGGACTTGTAGACCTCACCATTAAAGAGGAAGGAGAGAGTTCTGAAATATACACGTATTATAAAAGTATGCCTCATAAATTAGGAGATCTATTAGAAACCTTCTTAATAAAATAAGATTCCCACTATTAACTTCACGGAAATACTACAAAAGTGCTTCCTGAAGATTCTAATGATAGTATACTGTGATTATAACGAGTATAATGATATATTATTATGTATTAATAAATATCTGTTATGGCTGCCAGACCGGTAACAGCATAGAAGTCGCTTGACCGAGAAGCCGCTTGAGCCGCAAGTTTTGTGTGTATCTGGAGCCGGAGCGGTATAGAGGCGACAAGCATTACACTATTAATAGAGTAAAGCGCTCTAGCTACTGTTGGTAATAATGTAATCCTCGAATGAATATTTCGGTAGCTGTTACCTATGTTTGAATGAAACTTGATGGCCCCTCCATTGTGTAATTCATTGCTAGCTTCAAAAGGGGGTCTGAATATATCTACCAAAAATCACAACCGACTTTCCTTTTTTTCTCGTGTGAGTCGGTGAGGCGGGGTAAAATATCTTGGATGACCGAAATACTTTTGTATATGGAACATTTGCATCTCTCGGAGCCTCAGAGTTTCAGTCATCGAGTTCTAAAGAATTATATATACCTCGTCTCCGCAAGCCACGAGTCTATTCATTAGCACTAACAATTATAAGAGTAAATTATTATTGTATAATATCACTACTACAGCGTTACAATATCTGGTATATACAAATAAATTTAATTTACAGTATGTATCATATATATATATGATTGATTGTTATAATTAATATAAAATTATATAATTTTTCTTTTGCTGAATTAGATTTATGTTTATTATGTCCACTATTTCAGGATAGTTTTACGACTATTGAATTTCTCAAATAAAATGCTATAGCTTATCATCTTTATGATCATATCACCAACATATCTTTATACTTATAATAACATCTATTTTAATCTTTTTACATCAAATGTCGAATCTAAAAAAATGATTCTCCTAAAGATGACCTTCTAATTAATATCTTCCACAATATATATTTGAAAATACATTTCTTAGACTCACGAGACTTTTCTATTCATACCATATACTTTCGGCTCTGAAACACGACCTACGTTATCAAACTTAGATTAAATTATTATTAGATAATGGATTTTTTTAAACTATTAATAAGTATTTTATATTTAGGTTGTGTCATATCATGACTGCAGTTAATGATCGATACTATTTGGAACATTTTAATTTAAAAACTTCTTGTAGTATATTTTCTTAATTAAATTTTATTGTATATAGAATCCACCACATTAAAAAAAAACGTAAAGCAGACGTAATTAGTATGCATCAAGTTACTAGATCCCATAAGTAATATTATGGGCAATGACCTAGTTATATATTCTTAATAAAATATTATAATTTCTACTAAATTTTTATATTATTACTTTTTGAATTAGGTCTGCGGAGCTGTAATATTTTGTATTTATCTTATACCTCTATGAATTTCCTAGAGTATTCTATTATAAAAATCAGTCCGGCTCAGAATTATATACAATCTATATTCTAAAATTCTGCGAATGTCATCACCTCGTACAGAAATATTTCTCGTATAATCTGCCATCATGTGTAGTTTTAATAAGTATTTATATACGAGAACCCAAGAAAATTTCATGATCCTCATGTGTTGCAGTACATTAACAGCTTATGTTTTTCAATTAGTGAGGAATCTATTCCGAAAAACCATTCATCAGTTTGTTGTAGAAACTTTCCATATTTTGAATTTATAGGTTTGTTAAATTTATTTAATAATTTGTTTATTATAAATATCAATTATTGAAATTTATTTTTTTTAATTTATTCATATATAAAATGCACTAATGTAGTCTGAAGATGACACACTTCATTTGACAATTAGAAATTTGAATATCAATGTAAGAAAGTAGAGTTTGTAAAAATTATTATCTAATGATTGGATATCAGCATACAATAAATCATTTATTAAAAAATTTATTAGGTATCAAATATTCTAGATATGAGAGTTGCTATTAATTATATTTTAACTAATAGAACTGTATTTATAATTTATGATAATAATATAAATATAATATGTATATATTTTGTTTTATTCTTCTCTCTCTCTTTATGCATTTAGAACATTGGTTTATTTTTGCTGGGAAGTATTTGATTCATTCCAAGCCTAAAGGAAAAGTCGAAGCTATGAAAATTTGCAATTTTTAATTTCTAATTTCACTTTAATTTACGATAAATAATTATTGTACTTCCTATTTCTCTAGCGCCTATAGTCAAAGCACATAAATCAAATGAAACTTGTCAAATTATTATTATTAAGGAAGTTATACTCGTATGTCTTGAGTTTTACATTAACTATTATACGCTGGTAAATATTTGTTAATCTTTATTTGTATATATTTTATATGTTATTTATATATGGTAATATTATATAAAATTATTATATAAGTTTTATTTCCCTTTTTTTATATAGAATTTGCTTTATATATATATAAGGTGAGAAAATGGACGACTATTTTAAAATTCATTTTTAGTTTTGCTTTTATTTTTAAATATGCATTTTAAAACTTAAGTTTTATTTAAGTTAATGTTTCTGAACATGCATACATACTCACTCACCTCCCTATTTATCTAATACTACCACTATACTGATTAAATTAGTTAGAACCCTATCTAAGAAAGCAAAAAATCGAATAATCTTAATAAATACCTTGTAATACACAGGAGGACCATATAAAGGATTAATCAATAGTTATACTACAGAAACAGGATATTCATTCTATATTTATCGAGGCACAATAATAATCTCTATTTAAGCGAGACTTTATCTCCGTATGTATTTCACAAAAGACTTCATAATATACCTTGCAGTTCTCTTACTCTAAACTTCTCTTATATGCCATTTAATCCTAATTAATTATGAATTATATTTTATATCTTTCTTTTAGTGAAAAATAGTTGTATGGTCAGACTTTAACACTCATACAAATCTCGAGGAAATATACATCACTTGTTAAACGTTTCTCAATATCTCATATGCTCTCTAGAGAGATAAATAAATAATATTTCTTCAATTTCTTGCGCTTCCCCACTCGAATCCACATATTATAGACAGAAGACAAATGGAGCGTAAAACAAGGTCACGATTTATAGATCCAATCTGAAACTATTATTATAAGTAACGTTACACAAACACCACCAAGGATTACGAAGGTTGCAGACTTAATATTCTCACGTTAATGAACTTAATTCACTTTTATCCTTAATCATTGTAGATCCTATTTATTGAATTAAGTGCTCGACTACTCTTTACACAGCTTAATCTCATCCCTAATTAAATATTGCCTGTATAGCTTTTTTTTCACACGAAAAGAGTAGAGAAAAATTACAAATAGAGCTGACTGCGAAATTACACCCTTATTACTTCTTTGAAAACTCCTATTCATCTTATACGAATGAAGATTCTTTTGGGAATTTAACATTCCCTTCAAAATTTGTAAGTTTGTCGTTAGTCGATAGATACTCATATTTTAACAACTATTTCTATATTAGCTATTTCTGTCAGAGACATATCGTGCCGGTTGATCTTTTGGTACAGCAATTCTACAAAATTATGTTCCTAGCCCACTTTATCTGCTTTTGTCTGTAGTACCAATGTGTGCACTCTCTATCGAAAACTGAGATAGAGTTACGTTTAGACTAGTAATATCATAATATCATCGCTGACGCTAAAAAAGCTAGCTCTAGAGTAGATAGCTGTTTGAGTGCTCAGCACATAAAATTAACACATAATGTTAATATTATATTAGATTAATCACTAACTACACATATAAGGGTTATCCTTCTTGCTAATATTAAAATTACTGTCCCAGAATTATGTTTTCAACAAGTGAGTCTATGACAGGTCTTTCAGATCTATGATCTTTCTTAAGGCTAATTAAGCTACTGTACCTTAATAACGTATAAAAATATACTGCAACTTATATAATCATTCACTAAACATGACACTATTGCTCAGTTTACACAGTGCAAGAAATTAAGATTAATACCAACGTATACATATCCATGAAGCTAATATTAACATCCGAGATTCACACCTACCTATTGATATACGATATATATCATAAAAAGATTCAATAAAACTATACTAAGAGAAGTAGAGTCATATGTCTAGTCTCTACATTGGTGAATTCTACACATTTTAATTTTTCCATTTTATTCAATCATTTTTCTTACGAGTCCGCCATTGTTGCAATTACCATTATGACGAAGTTATTCACCGTAATAAACACGCAGTGAGAACAGTAATTAAATAAGGGACAATGGAATGATGAACAGGAAAGCTTGGTAGATTGCTGATATTGATTATTGAATGTCAAAACGAAAGAAGAAATAGTTGTTTTCAGAAGAACTGATAAAACCATGATAAAAACTATGTTCCGATGCATTAACCTGTTCACACATGAGGTGTGAGTTCATACTTCTTATGATTACGCAGCTGCACGTGGATTTGCTCTCGCTCGCTAACGCACTTTCAAGTGTGCATCGGTTACTCGACCACTTGTTTACTATATAGCAAGGCCGAATACAATACCCTATGCATATATCAAAGAGCAACTCGGTAATCCATATTGAGTGACAATCGGTTAATAAATCTTATATGTCGTTTTAATTCTTCAGGAGACAATAAGTTCGAATCTCTAGATCAAGACGTTAAACCAATAAGTGTGAGAATTCTATATGCAAGCCATTGTAACTTCTATGTTCAGACTCTGGTAAAGGAGCATTTTATTCTAACTCCAAAGATGAGCATCCAATACTCTATTTGTAGTGCACTCTTGTCCGAGATTATATTTCTCCTTATGTAAATACTTTTATTTCTTCTTAAATGCTTATACGATCTTTAATGTGAGGAAACAACACCACGAACGCACACAAAATATTCATATATCACAAGAAAGTATATCCTATGATCCTCACAGAACGTGTGTTGTATTTTTTATCATCACTATACTCTACTAATACTAATTCCCACTTCATAGACAGACGTCCAAAAGAGAGAAAGTAATGTCGAGTTCTTAACGTATATATGTAATAACAAACAATACTACTTATTAGTCACGCCATGTATAATCTTTGTTTATTGTCTCATATCAGTTTCCAGTATCGTCTTCCTCAGATACCCACAGAGCAGGTGCTCATGCTATTCACAAGATGCCTAAGTTTTGTTAATATGTTCACATTTTTGAAACACACTACACTCTAAGCATTATTGTGTCAACCTTATTAAATACCTATTTTTCGATGACACACGACTTATTATCTATTGGTTTCCGTGGACAGATAGTGTTTCAAGCAAAGTGTATCACGAGGCGAATCCCTCCTCGTGTCGTACTATCCTCATGATTGCAATTGACTCACGGTAATAATTAACTAATTATAATGTGTGTAACCAATTGAGTTATATAAAACGTTAGAGAAAGCGACTGCTGAGAAAAGAATAGAAGTCTTCCGTGCAATAATGTTATCCCCTATATCTCTCTACAAATACAGCCTTACGAAATATACAAATTTAGGACTAACAAATTCCACACACGGTGTCATGTAGAGAAATAATAAAAATTCATCTAATAACATGTAATTATTTCTTATTATATTTTTTATATATCTAAACTATAAGGACGAGATCTCTCGTTATACGGTATTAATCACTTAGATACATATCTTTTCAGCATTGCGCGAGCTTACACCTAAAACAGCTATTTACTCTCTCTCTCCGCAAATTAAGTCTAATGCAGAGCTTTATTTGCTTGCCTTTATAAATAAGTTAATTATACATAATATGTGAGTATCTTTTATATTAGTGAGAAGTTAATACTGTTCTGAGAGAGGATTATGAAGAACTATATTCTGTATTTTTAAATAGATATACGCTGTGTCTATATTGGCATAAATATATAGACCCGGAGCCGAAACATAAATGCGCACACGTTTGAAGAAAATACAGGATAATATTTATAATATATTCTTCAAATTTTACGAATGCCCAGAACGTTTAACATGAAAAATCATATTTTTTATGTTATATATATAGTACAAATAGAAGTACTGTCTTATATAATATCAATTTTGAAATATAACTACATCATTATCTTTTCATCCGCGAGCGAGAGTTCTCATAAATTCAAATTCGGAAATTATTCTTTTAAACTTTAACCTGTGCATCACTATCTCACATACATCTTTACTATTCTTATTCCGTCTTTTATAATAAATCATAATATACTCTCAATAGATGACATATCTCTTTACGAAATTTTTATACAATTCATTCTTTATACTGTTATATATTTCAGCCCCATCCAGTTCCATCCGTTTCGTGCACAGAAGGATCTATTCTATACTATCTTTTACGTAACGAATCACGTATATTATGCTGTGTTCAAAAATAGCGTACTGTATCTATAATATTTTCATAGGAGTGGTAGCTATAAGACTATTTTTCTCTAATCTCAAGTCGAGTGCTGCCTTTTACTATATCTTTCATCTCGTCCTCAACTTTACAAGAATGTTTGTTAACTGAAACATCTTAATTCCATTTCCAGCTCATAAAAGACTATTATTTTTATATTATGTGTACTCTGCTTAATCTCTCATGGTAAGACATGAATGAACCTTATACTATTATTTATCTATATTGTATTTCTCTGCACATCAATTTCAACTTATCTTATATAATCTACCTTATTTACTATAGTTCAGTTGTCCTTTCTCCGATGAGTACTGTCTCTCCCGTGGTTCGATTTTTCTCTTTTATAATAAACTTTGCCTTGAAGATTCTGGAGCTGCTTCTATTTTATGTTCGCCCTTACACACTCAGTTAAAGCCATGCTTTATGTGTCCGTCAAATCATACGTACTATATATTCGCAGCGCTAGACGAGAAGCTCTCGATCATGTCTGGAAGCTCCGAATTCTTCATGCAATTATTATATATAATGTGCATGATCGCTGATTCTTCAAGCGTGAGTCGGAGCCGGGTAAATATATATATATATGGTGGTATTCTGTGAAGGTTTTTATTATTCGGAGCCGTAGAATACTAGTTCGTTGGCTCGAGATTATCTATACACAATTATTGGAAGTCCGGAGCCGGATATGTACGCGGCGATGCTCTGTGTTGTGAGATAAGAGAAAATATGCCGTATTAACTCTCCAGCCTACATAGCGTAATACTCCTCAATCATATAAGTTTCTTCAGTTTCAAACCAAATTTGTTCCCAATTTCTATGACTTTATGTAGATCTATCGGGCCATTTTATTAAAACATATTTATCCCATAATTCCAGTTAAGCTCAAGAATCAAGTATTAAGTTTCTATTAAGTCTCGAGCATACTTATCCCAAGAGATAATCATTCCTCAGTTAACCTCAGAAGTATCGATAAAATTGAAACATACTGAGATGCAATCTTTTGCAATAAAATACTAATCATTATCAAAATTTTGTCATTATAGTGCGTTATAAATATTAATTTTTGAGTTTATCTTTCTGAATATAAATACTATGTCACTGTAACACTGATCATTTATATAGCCTTTTTACAATTTAACAGTATAAATATTCTCTTTCTATCCAATTGTCCATGAATTTAATAATGTATATAACTAAACTATCATTAAATATTCATTCAACCCTATGTGAGAAACAAATACCTTACCAACGTTTTAGCTGATTCATTTATGTATCTATTATTTAACAATAACTTTTATTACGTTTATTCTAACATCAAATCTTTCTAGATTCTATTATCCTTATCCTTTATTTCTCCTCTCAAGTATAAACTTTTCTTATTACCTGTAATCTTAATTTATCATATATTAGTTTTAATATTTTGTAGCCATTATACTGTCATTTATACCAGAATTAGAAGATGATAACGTAGTAGGCCAATTCACTTTGCTACTCATAATTGACATTAGTCTGTAGATACCAATCATATTTTACCATATACCCAAATAGTAAGATAATTTACTCTATTAATATGTAACTATACTTTTTCCCTATACGACTTCTAATAACGTTTCCATTCATAGCTCTAATCAATCTTGTTCTGAACTCTCTTCGTACATTAATTAACCACATTATCATTGTTCATGGGCTACCTATTGAGTCTCTATGCACCTGAATATGCTTCACAACATACATTAATTTTCTCTCTATTAATCCATTATATATTAAGACTAAACTACTGATACAAATGACAGTGAGTTTTCGTTGATCCTTTTCTTCGTCCACCTATACATCAGCTGAAAATATACATCGTTCTGCCATATCTGAGAAATTTTATACCTTATCGACGATACTTAACAATTAAGTTTATGAGTTAGGAACTCACTATGAGAGTAGATTGATTTTCCACCACAGTTAGCCAGCTATTTCCTTAGTGATCACCGTGAGAGCTCCTCTCATGCCTCATTCTGGTCACAATAAATCTTACCGTCGACTACACCTACTGCAATCTTGTTATCATATATTATACATTGATATGTTATGTCTCTACATCTGAGACCCTTATTACGCTGTACGTCATATTTTTACTTTAACTTTACTCGGTCACTAATATAACACATAAAAGTAATTATATATCCTATTATCTTATCTGATTAAATATCGTAACTTCAGCGTATATATATATAATATATATATAAAATAAGGTTAAGGTATTTATATAACTCTCAATATATTTTAGTAACCTTATATAGGGTATATCTTCCACACAGAAGTAGAAATATAATTAATTGATTAAAATATTATATAAGATAAGTATAGTGATTATTATTTTAACTATTATTGTTATTATATTTAATTAGATGTACTTTATTATATTAAAATGCAGTAAGGATAAGAAAGTTTATCTATGAGTTTATGATTTATTTTGAATAGCTAGTAGTAGTAGTTAAGTATTCTGAGTAAATATTCATATTTCTCAATTTTCATAATCATTACTCATTGATACATATTTCGTATCTGTAATCATCATATTACTATTATATTGTAGATTTCTAATGCCTCTTCCCATGGTGATCTAGTTAATTACTATTATTTTATTCTAGTCCCAGATATGTATGGCTATCTTTTGTAGATATCTCATTATTGTTAGTTGATTCATCTATATTAATATTCATTACTTTAGATTCTATTACTAATATTAAATAATAAAATAATTAAATTTCTCTATGTCTATAACAGTAAAAGCTCCAATGTGACTGCATAATACATAATCTGACAACACTATTTAATGAAGCTATTTTCTATCAATTTTGTCCTTTCTTGTGATTGATTCTATGGGCACGATACCCCCTGTCACCTCCACTGATATCCCCCGTATTACATTACAACGCGCAGGATAATTTCCTATGGAGTACTTTATCTTATAAGCACGCGCCCACACTCACTCTTGTACTCTAAGCCTCAAATAGCACCGTCAGTTACCTTCATAGTTTAGATTCTTGTTCTTTCTATTAACTGCGCTTCCAATCGTCTCGCTGATGAAGCTTCATCCTTCCTTCATCTGTGGACAAGTGTATTTGGTGAAATGATACTATGCATCATAGAGGCCGTATATCCCTACAAGGCTGACTATAATTACACCACTTCTGATGTCTAACATGACAATGTCCAAATTAACTAACTGCTTAAATTTACATACAACAGTCATCACTATCATATCTATACATACATGATCCATCTAACATTACTCATAAACTGTTCCATACCATCTTCAATAATCTTTATCTATTCATTGCATTATTATACTATTACATATCAATTTCACGGAAAACTATCTTCTTAGGCTCTATACTATATATAATAATAGAAAATTATTCTGTTTTGCATAATATAATATACTATGATTGCCTTTCTTTTTTCATTACATTACTTTTGCTATATATATAAGTAACCTACTATATATTAAATACTCACTATTCATCGCTATATATATCTTTATTATGATTTTAGTTATTAGTTATATCCCTAATTTCTACCTATCTACATTTTATATCTCTATCTATACTTACTATCCAATCCTCTGTTATTTTCTTAATATTTATACTAATAATAGAAATATGTTACCAAGAATTTTCTTTATATTTTCAATACCATTTTTATATCCTAGTACTATATGCATCCTTTAGACAAGAATCCAAGTAGATCCAAGTCGTTTGATCAGAGAATAGCGCGTTCAACCTAACCATCCATCGAGGAATCTATTCACTATCCATCCAATTAAAAAATTTCTATATCGCGGCGTTATTCGCGAAACTCCTATCTCAAATCTTTATATTATATTATATCGTATAACCTATAATCAATTAATAACTCAGCCTAAAAATTATACAGAGAAACCTTTAGCGTTTTCTTTAAAACATTATAGATTATATACAAAATTACTATCTCATTGTTTTTTAGCGATAAACTACTTTCTATATAATCACAAATGGTATAATCTCATATTCGAAGATATGTCTCTAATAATTAACCAAACTGTATATCTGCATATTATGCCTAATTAGCATTTTAACTTCATGTTTTCTATCCTAATAAGATAAAGCAACATGAGAAAGATAACTATAAAGATTGAGAGATTATGTTAAATAATTAATTAATTCACTACGTAACACTTTTCAAGCCGTTGAAAATATCCAGCCGCATTGCATGTTCATTGCTGTTCACATTCGTGTGGAGTACAACATATTAGAAACTCCATTGTTACAGTAAAAACATCTCTGGTTACTATTTTAGGAGAAAAATATTTTAATAGAATAAAAGGAAAGATTTTAATAGAATAGAATAGGAAAATAAATAGGAAAGATTTTCCGGGAGACAAAATAAGCAAAACAAACACTTATGTTTGAAACAAGGTGGGTGGAATGTTACGATGGGTTGTTGCGATTTAGAGAAATTTTTAGTGCAACTGTTGAAGCCTTAGAGGAGTTTGAAATGGATCAAGATATTGAACCTTCATCAAAAACTTCAAATCTTTGGAGATCTGTAATTACGAGGGAATAGGTTATAATTTTAATTATGATTTTAACAATTCCTCTTCACTTTTCCATTATATAATATTTTGCAGTTTCCACCATTTGTGACAGTAACAAACAGTAATTAAAGAATACTATCGTGACGTCCTCCGTCGTCTCTATGATGCAATTTGTTGTAAACGACGGGATATGTGGTCGTCATAAAACTTAAAGCTGCATCACGATAACTCTCCGGCTCTTTCGTCGCTTCAGATCCAGGAGTTTCATGGCATAAAAAAGACCATTTTCAACCGTTTGAACAGGATTATCTACATTCTCTGCACATTAAGGCCATCTTATTAACACATGACGGATTCGAAGCTCTATTCCCGATTCGAGAATATGCACGTATCTGGGTTTAGTCCCAGTAAGGTTTCTAAACTTCATTCAATGAAGAGTACTCACTTCCTACAAGCCGAGTTTCTGAAAACACTTTTTCTCATTCTTAAATAAAATTCTAAAAATTTTATCTCCAATCCACAAAGATTTCAAGTTCTTTATCTTCCACTCTCACTTGATCAAAAACTATTATTCTCTCTATTCGCAAATTACTTACAACAAGGATTCAGTGCTATCACGGAATATACAAATTCAAATAAACTATACACCGTATAATGATAAAGAATCCAAGATGCCATTGGCAAGGAAATCCAAACCACACAATAATTTATAAGTTTGTGCGTCTGGATATATAACTTATAATTTGCGATCGCATCAGCCCATTACATTATTACAATGTTCGCCACCCAATCTCCAATATCAATTCAACGATCCCCGAGCCAGAATCCGCGATCATCAGCAAGTGTTAATGAGATATCCCACATTACCCCCCTCATTTGCGGAAGTAGAAGAAGATGGAGTTCCTCACATACTATCTTATTATAAGTATGAAGACATACATCTTTCAACAGAAACAGACAGAACATGCAATGACTAGCAGGCAGCCGACAGGCCGAGCAGGCCGACAGACAGTGGGCAAGTACATTGCAGCATACTAGAGCAGATAGGCAGGACGACAGACTACGTGGTTAGATCGACAAACAACGGCATACAGACAGGACAGACAATTATTATCCATGTGATATTATACAAATAGCATGAATATGTGTCAAATATGAACACCTTCCAGATTGTATGAAAGCAGAGTCGAAATCTTTCAATCATAAGAACATCACCTGGAGATTTGAGAGAAAAATACATGGCTACGATTAGGGATAGAATGTTAATTAAACAACATTTTACCCAACGTACAAAGTTTTTTACATTAATCCAGAATATATTTGCATAAAAAACTGTTAGCTCTTAATAAAAGATTATAAAGAAAAAATTATTGATGCAATTACTGCGTCGTGTGCGCACGATCATATGTAAGTGTGTGGTGTGGCATATGTAAGTATGTTGCTATGTTAGATTTTTGTAGGATAAGGTGAGTGGTGTACTGGTGTGTGTATTGATGTGTGTGTTGTGAGTTATGTATATTGTGTTTTCGTGTGGCTATGTGTGTGTGTGGTGTGTGTGTGTGTGTGTTGTTGTAGTTTTGACATTGACCTCAAATGGCTTTATTCCTTTTGTACCGTTTTTATTATCTTTTCATTCTTTAAAATTATTTAAATTGTGTTCCACTGAAAGTTGTACATATAATTTATCTATTCATACTGGAAAGCCACGGGATGGCACAGAGCAGGTTGGTACCAATTAGTATTTATTATCATAAAATTATAAAAGATTGTAAAAAGTTATAATTTCTTATATTATTGCCAGCACCATAATAATATATATATAAGATTATAATGATATATTTATATATATATTATATATTATAAATTATTACATAAATTATTATATAGCAGGTTAAAGTACTCTAATAGAAAATTCACTATTATAATATATATATATATATATTATATATATATATATATATATTATATATAATATATATATATATATATATATATTAATATATATAATATATAAGTTCGTGATATTATATATATATATATATTATTATATATAATTCTTGAGTATATTTATGATTTATATCAAATATTTATGTGATGATTTTTTTATCTAAATATATAAAAAAAATTAATAAAAAGAGAAAAGCATATGATAGTACCTATAATATATAATTTAATACATACTTTAATAATATATATATATTAGAATGACTATCAACTAATTTAAGCGGCTGCGTGTAGTGTTTGCAAATCAATGCAAACAAGGTGTTTTTCAAAAAAAAATAACAACAAAATAATATAAAATAACAACAATTAAACACTAATAACTTTTAATTATTCTTTCTTTGAGTTAAAGAAGAACTAAAAGAGTAGTTGTACTGAAATGGAAAAATTTTTAGTGAGATATATAGAGTTCCTAAGTACTATATGTTGGCTATAGAAGAGAATTCTTACATAAATACAGTTTCTTACCAAAATCATTTTAGATTATATATTTACATAAATATAGCAAAGTACACATTTATCATTTATATATTTCATAATTTCGAATTGCTGATTTAAAATAACATTTAGGTATCTATATATGTTATATGGCTATTAAGAATAATATTTCATCACCCCTACCTACATATATATTATTATAGTATATATATTATATATGATAGGACTCAGTTTAATAAAATATAATAATATGAAAATGAATAAAAAAACATATTATACTATTTATAAAATATACCATAATAATATTATTGAAAAGAAATATGTCACATTTTGGTTGGTTGTTATTTTAAGCTTATATTTTGAGTAAAAAAAACATATGTAAGGATTCGATTTATGGATTCAAAGTACTTATTATTATGAATTCAGTAAATACTATTTCAATAAATTACTATCACCACGTACAGTAATCGGATAATTCGGATTCGATAAATCATTCCACACTACCATCAGTAGCATTCGTGAGGATAGATTCGAATATCTAAAAGTTGCTCAGATTCGCACATCAAATATATATATATACTATATAATTGATATTTATATATATATATTATATATTATATGATATTAATATTATAATGTATATATATGATATATAATAGTATATATGTATATATATTTGTATATATATAAATATATAGTATATGATATAGTATAGTATTCCATGGTTAATGGTAGCCAGGAGCTTACCAAATTGAATAGTATTTATATTTAATAATAACATGAAAACCAGTGCCTAAATTTAAAGCTTAAAGCTGACTAGTGACCGATATACATCTCAGCTGAATATTGTTGCAATTCAAAGATATCAGTGGTAGGAATAATGTAAGATAATTAAGTGTATTCCAGACTTATACCAGGTGAAACTCGTATCCTGCCTCAAGCAGAAGTGGATCCCACTAGCAGTGTCATATATGTATGAAAACCGACGACACTGATCAGAGTTGCAGCACGTCAGCGATGAGAGACTCTGACCAGCTTCCGAGCATTAGTACTTCACAGCGCTACTACTCTCTACTCATTGTAATTTCCATCGTCACGCGTACAGACAGCTCCCGATACTCCATATATCGAACACGTCGCACCGAGACCACTGTACCAGAGTTCATCTTAGTCATTCGCTTACAGTCTTCTATACCTAACTCGGAGACTAGATCTGACCGACTTGCGACTAGTTAACATCGGAATTACGCACGCATGCGTGCATAAGACTCTTTACGAGATAATCTTATTCTAAGTGACTAGAGACGCCCTTAACCGAGTACTGTCATGTATCAATGCCGCTCACTAGATCTCACTCTCTCTCATCCAAGAGAGTAGTGCACATTCATCGAGTCGTGAATCAACACACATTATTAATGTAGATTATCCATGACCATAGTATAGATAGAGCGTGCGAACCACACGCACAACACTATATGAAAATCGCCAAGCTAGGTACATCAGATATCGCGGAGTGGCTAGATAAGAAACATCTACCGTAAGAGGCAATTGTCAGAGCGCCAATCTCCACTCCCTTAAGTATACCTTTCTTAGATACAAAGATCACCGAGACAACATTATCACAAACTAACACCACTCATTCATCTGTTCAGACATATTCAAATGCAATACAGTAGATGTTTCTAGGCACAGCACGATTAATAAATATTCACACATATTACAGAACCTTTGCGATTAATAGTCATCCATCACCTCTCTCCTCTTCTCCTTCTAACCATGTGTGTATAGATCCTCTGGATATGCTACTAAGTACCAATAGATGAAGATAGCTATGCAGATATCTCGAGCATGAAATTATACAGACACTCTCAGATAGATATATCTATAATGATCTGTAACACATACTACGTGCGAATTACGACCTTCGTCATCAAAGTGCGCGCAAAGAGTCAGTGCTGTCTAGAGTGCTACAACCTGGTACCCAACTATTTTTCGCTAGACTACAACTAGCCGTCCTCTTTATCACGCATTGCTAGAGCGAGCAACTGCGACTGGACATACGTGCTGGGGCAAATTACCACTAGCTCCAACCAAGATAGTTATCATGTATAATACCAATATAGAAAAATAAGAGCTTAATGTCTTAGAAGAGAGATGTCAATTATGAGGAACTAGACGACGTGGATGTGTGAGTAGTATCAGATAGTGAGTAGAATGGATATGAGTAGGTAATGTGAATATAAAGGTATTGCGTGTATCGCAAAAAAATGATGTTGTAGGGCATAGTCGTAATTATATATTATATAATATATATATATATATATATATATATATATATATTATTATATTATATATATATATATATATATATATTATATATATTAATATATATATATATATATATAATATAATATTAATATAATTATATTAAATTAATATATATATATATAATATATATATATATATATATATATATTAATATATATATATATTTGGCTAGTACTACGCGCTAATAGTGCTTAATCATTACGTTACTATAATAGGATATATATATAATTATAGTCAATACTTCGTTATATAGCTAGTTAATTACTCGATTACTTACGAAAAAATAAGTAATTCAGTACTGCTATTCCTATTTTATTAATGCTTTTTACTCGAGCAAAAATAGTTAATAACGAGTTCATATATATACACTCATATAGTTATATACTATCGAACGTTATGGATAATTGAGCAGCGCGTGTAAGATATCGGTAATATATATATATATATATATATTTATATCAAGCTATTGTCCCCTCACCACCTTAAATCACAAGCTCTCTATCTATAACGATTCAGCAACATCCAGTTCGTGTAACTGATAACCTTGACACATACTTTTGAGTGTTAAGTTTTATAAGTAGTATTGTTATAATTCTTTTATTGTTATTAAATTATATATTGTCTTCTTTAAATGCCCTTGTTTTATATATTTTGAGATTTAACTAAAAGAAACAATTAGATCCCTTCAAATTATTGGTAAGTAATGTTATGCAATATGTCCCTTTATAATAACTTTTTTCGGCCTTCACAAAGCACAAAAAAATAGAACACTCCTCTCGTGCCACCTCTTTGATTCACTCTTATGAAAGAAATTCATCTTGTGATGCACGATATCCAATATATTAGTGAGAATGAGGTCCGATTGTAGACTAAAAGATCGTGAAACCTCTAGGGTATGACTTAAACACCAACCTATTGTTATACTATATGGTTATATATAGAATCATTTATATTCAACATAAAACTTTGAACATAGTCACATTGATAATAAAAATAAATACAAGTCACCACTTAATTACTATATTATAGACATAGTTTGCGTGATGATAATGAAATTTGATAATATTATATATAAATAGTATAATATTAATGACAAATGTAATTTAGTCATATTCAATGATCCGAGGCTAAGCACGATTACGGAATCTTGATTATGCCTGTTATAATATTCACATTTAGCCAACCATCGTGACACTACCGACAATAATATTTTTCGAAGCCTCAGTAGATTTTTTTTTATACTAAAGTGATTAATAGTGCAATTATTGTATCGTAACTTAATCGCGCAATAATATGATAATTGTCTTGAAAAGAGCCTGTATATTATCAATGTCTTCGATTTTTCATAAACGCGTATCTATATTGTATGAGTTAGTAGAGTAGTGCTTACCCTAGTATATATAACTATTTTGATGACTATCGAGATAAAGACTATAATAACATCAATAAAGTATGATTTTACTATAACATCAATTGTATAATAAAATAAAAGAAACATATCAGTGTACCACAGCTATATAACATAATTTAATTTTCAAGACATAGCATAACAATAACATATATATTGTGAAATGTTAATGATCAAGATAGTAAGGTATCGATGTAGTAATGTTCGTATTTGATTTATAAAAAAAGAGATTATAAGATTATTGAATAGATAAATTTATATTGAATATAACATTCTTCAAATCTACAACTGTTTGTTTACATTATATTCCAATAAGTACTCAATCTAAGCATAATAAATCGGCAAAGCACGGGAATATAAATAGCAACCTATACAGATATTAAGGAAGTTTCACTTATCGATATTTAGAGTAAACACACTTTTTTCTAAAATTTTAGCGTATAAAAATTGACAAAATACGAACGCATAAATAATCGAGCTATTTCTATTACTTTCGTAAGTACACAAATGCCAAATAAACTGTATAATAATATACGCTTATATACTATCAGTCCTATCAATAACAGATGATTATCTGGAGTTTATTATATAAAGATCACGTTTCAAACAGTTGTATGGTAGTAATATACGTAATTGTAGTAGATAATACGAGTATATTTATTTATTTGGATATTTAATATGTTACCTTCCAAGATAGCTTGAATTTTTTAGAATGAAATCGTGATACTGATCTTCTGCGAACATATAAATATTATCTGATATATAACATAACTTTATTATTCTATTTTAAGTATATCTATATTATCACTATTTATTTTAAACCCTATGCCTAAAATTGATGATATTTAAAGTGCCAAAATATCTTAAAATTAAGTTGGGTACTATTAGTAGTCTTAATAGAACAATCACAAGAATCAGCACTAATAGAGAGTGTATTATTTATAAGAATGATAAAAAGACGTCAAAATAATCTAAACCAAAAACTAACTCGATTTTCTTAACTAATGAGAATAACAAAAAAAACAAACAAAAAAAAAAACATGAGTATATAGATCCCTATAGACTCATAATATTATTTACAATTATTATTTTTAGTTTATATTTATAATAATATTATATATTTTCATACAATCATGAATCTATTTCAAAATTTGATAATCTATAACGACGTCTCTATATCAGACTTATAGATATTTGTTGGAACTCGCGACTGGGATGTAACTACCATGAGGCCGATGAAAGTGAACGTAGGATCGATTGTTCAATATCACCCCATCGCGAATATTCTAATCGCCAAGTGCTGGACTCATTGATCGGAACGGTTGTTGCAACCTGCTCTCTTATGTAGACTCGTATCGACCATTTATGGGAATTAGTGCGACAAAATTCTAGATGATCAGTGAAACGGCGGAATATCACTAACTAGAAGTATCACACGTATTAAGATGTCGAGACTAAATCTCACTGAAATTTTTAAAAAATTTCCGACATGAAATCACTATCAACTGAAGCAATCTCTATGGAGATGTAAGAGATGACCAAATTGACGAAGTCGTACTATTATTCTGGTTTTAGCGTAGACAAAAAGTGCGAATTAATTAAGTAATATATAGCTTTATGTTTACATGGCATTCTGAATAAAATAAAAGAATGAAATTATTCCTAAATGAATACGATTCCCATCTCTACACCGCACTCATAGTTCAGGAGGTACATAGAGTATCATATATAGTATATATTATATATTATATAGTATATATTTATATATATATATATATATATGATATATTAATAATATATAGATAATAATATTATATATATATATATATATATATATAATATAATATATGATATATATATATAAGATAGATTAATATTATATATATTAATAATAAGCCAACAAAGTTCTATGAGAATGATATATTATATATATATATATTATAGCAAATTTGATATAATTATTTAAATAAAAGATATATAATATAGTGAAGAAATATGAGAATTATATCGAGTCATATAATAATTGCGTCTTCTTGAATATATCAACTGAATTAATATATAGGTACTATTAAAATGATTATGATAGTCAAACCGCCAATATGATAAACCAGAACATAGCATATTAACTCGAAAAAAACTGCACCAATATAACAATGAACGATTATATGATAGATTAAAAATATGTGTCAGATGTTAGTATAATAGTGTTTTTACCAAAGGAAAGCTAATAATCGGTACCATTAGTTATTATGTATGCATAACACGCATAAGAAATTCATACGTATTAGTTCGAGCAAATAGTAGAGGTATATAGGTCTAAGAAGAGAAATACCCTAATGAACTTCTTAATACAAATATTGAAAAAATATGGCTAGGGTAGAAAGTGCTGATCGTATATATCATCAAGAATATTATGCCTAAGGCTCAATGATGTTATAAAAAATTGAGCATGAGATATAATTAAAATAGTATGCACAGAGAGAGAGACAGGGTGATGTAGCACACTAACACTTTTGTGAATTATTTGAGAGTAATTGATGAGTAAACGTTGTGCTAATGTGTAGAAGCGTTTATAGAAAAGAAGTGTTAAATATTATATATCAAATATGATAAAAAGAATATTGAAGAAGCAAGGAATAGTGACCACATTCGAGCTTATATCAGACGTTCTATAAGAGTGCAGATATAAGGACTGAGAGCACTATCACTGGAAAATATATATAGCAGGGTATATACACGATCGTAATTGAAACGGGATTAATTTGGAAGTTTGTTTAGTACTCACAATTAATAACCATAAAGGTATTACTATCTTTGAATTGCATAGAGTCGAGCGATCGCGAGATCGTAGACTTAGTAAGAGTATGCAAAAATTATTTGAACCATTCTGAATATATAAGCGCTCAATAAAATCATGGTGATGACGTAATACGTTTGTGAATACACGCGTTGTGTATTACGCAAAGAAGAAGACAGTGATAGAGTAGACGAGATTCTAGATAACACGATAAAAATATAAATATATGTGACAGATACAATATGACTAGCAGTTTTAGCTACTTGACCAACAGAAATCTGAGAAGTTACAGTAAAAATATTCCCAACATATTTATGCCACTATTACACCTCCAATGAGCGAATCTGTAGTACCATATAGAGCATGCTAGTCATTGACTAGACAAAATATAGTCGAAACGTGAAACGTCGCTCTTCATACAAATACATAAGCTTTAATGTCAAGTCTTCAATCGTTGCATTCATTGATACTCTTAGCTCACACCAAAATAATATGAACGAGATAACCTCTATTAGAGAGAATAGACATATAGAGCAATTATCTGTAATATCGACGAATCATACTAACTCAAGCATATGATCATGAGTATATAGTGAAACAACCCTAGATTAGTAGAATGAGATGGATGAGGCGTTTTGAGAGCAACGTTACATTGTAGAAAAAAAAATAAACATCATTCTGTATTGCTCATATGCTGATTAGATGATTTCCAACCTATTCGGTGTGAGTATTGCTGCGAGCTATCATCTGACCCTTTAAATCGAATCTCACTTTGTATAAATATTCAAATAATGTGGTAGTGTATAGAACTTGTGTGCCACTCTCAAAATAGTCAGTTTAATTATATACTTAACCAGAAATTCGATATAGCGTAATGGGTATATAGATGCTAAGAAATAGTTAATATAGAATAATAAGGAGATATGTGAGTATGAGGAGTGGAGTGTATGATTGTCATACTATACTACTATTGTATATGCGGTATAGTATTCGTTCTGATATATATATATGTGGCTAGATGATATTAAGAGAGTTTAGAGAGTATAATTGTGACTGTGAGAGAGATTGAGCTAAATATATTAAAAAGTGAATAGGGTTATTGGAAATAGTAAACGATTAGATTAAATAAGTAAGTTTAATGGTTTGTATAGTGAAGTATACATATCTATAGCAGGAGTGATAAAGTATAAGTATAGTAGTTAATGAGCAGCTGGAGCAAGTTGTATTTTGGACGAAAGAGTACGTTGAGTAAGAGTAATAATAAAGGTAATACTGAGTGAGAGGATGATGCAGAGTATATATATAAAGTGTAGTAGAAAGTTGTGTTAAATGCAGTAAAATGATAGGCTGGTATGAATATTAAAATCGTTGTGATAGAATGTAAAGATGGACATAATCTTATGAGTTATGCTAACTAGGAAGTCTAACATGTCATGGTATATTGTTACCTGTTTTATTAGTATAGGTAGTGAGACTATGTGAGTCTGGAAATAAGAAAAGTGATATAGATCTATAAGTTATCATAAAATTGTGTATCAGTATATATAATAAAGAGAATATAAATTAGGATTTTAAACTCCTATTTGTGTTAGTTAAATAAGATAATAATATATAAAGTGAGAATGTATACGTATAATAGAGAGTGTTATATGTATGGTAGTGAAAAAGGGGTAAAATGATAGAAATATAATAGTAAAGTATTGATTTAGATTGGTTTGTTCATGTGTAAAGTAATGAATGAAAGTATCGGTTTGTTAAACGCGTAATGATATAGTTGAGAGAGATGTTTAGGTAGAATCCGACCGCTGGGATAACCAGAATGAATTAAAGTTATGAGTGAGGATTGATGTGATCGTTGAGTGAATAACGAATTATATATCTCCTATAGTATGTATTAGAGGAGAGACAATGTGAAAGATGCGTTTACTGCGCTAGAGTTATGAATCAATAAGTTGAGAATACATGAATAAAGTAAGTGAGATGAGAATAGTGACATGAAGTTGATTAATTATATATGGAATATAATAAGTGAGACTAATATAGATGAATTAGCAGATAACTTCCAACTTACATAGAGAAGTCAAGGATAATTATAATAATATGTAACCCTATACTATATGATAAACTGAAATAATAATTAATCTCAAATATACTAGAGACCACACACGTGCACGTCTTCATTTGTGTCTTCTTTTCAGTCCTAGAGTCGTGATTGACCTACATGAGGAGTAGCACTCTTCATGATCTCATGTGTATCGATGCTCTCATACTTACATATATATGCGTTTGAGCCGAAAAAGAATTGACACTCGAAAATTGAAACGTATTTTTGTAAGACACTATGAGCGGATACTTACTTTTCGACGTATTTTGTTCATTATTACTTATCATGAGCTATTTTCTATTTTCCGATGCTGTATTATACTAGACCTCTACTCCACCCATTCAGTAGGGTTAGTCAATATAGGTAAGTGAGAGATAAGAAAGAAAGTATAATATAAGAGAGAGAGAGAGAGAGAGAGAGAGCCTAAGTTGATTAAATAAAAATAATTCAGTTTATATATATATATATAGAGGTATGTTATATATACGCTAATGTATAATAGAGAAACATATTCTTTTGTAAAATTAGATACATACTTCGAATGAGGATAGGAATCTTAATCAATGGAATAAGTGCATTTTTAAGCATAAGTGGTTCAATGGGACACATGTTCCATACGTACTATATATATATATATATATATATATATTATTATTAAAAAATTATTAATATATATATATATTAATATAATTAATTTATAAATATATATATATATATATTATAGTATATTATAATATATATATATATACTAATATATAATATATATTAAAAAGAGATGTAGCATATAAATAAACTTATTACTGATAAATGTAATCTATTATATTGAAATAATAACCTTTCTTTTTATAATCACACATACAGTCTGTAATTCGAATTTAGTAAGTCGATCATAATTACACTTAACTGACATTCATAGTTATATACTTTGCTGAGCGATGTATAAGGTTAATAGAGTAGAAAATCTATACCATATATATCTTATCATTATCACAATATGCGATCTAGTCATTCTCAATATAAAGCTTCTTATCGAGAATACACACAAAATATCTACAGTTAATATATAAGTAACGATATGTGTAAATATCTCGCTAACGATCAGCGACTTAGATCAAGAGAACTTGATATTTGTGTTGTTTTATCTAAGAAAATTGTTGTTTGTAGAATCGTATTAGTCCAATTATTCGTAGACAAGAGCAATTTCACTTGAATAGTTTATAGATAGCTCATCACTACTCCTTGTCAATGCTATTAGAATAACCTCTATTCACACAAATTGAGCCTTAGTATATGTGGGTAAAGCCCTATATAGATTAATTTGGCGTGAGCAGAGTAGTTAAAAGAATAAGTATAGATATTATAGGATTTGTATAATGAGTGAAATATATATATTTGAAAAAGAATCAGTCAAGTAGTAACTCGGATTTAATTCAATCATTGTCTGTTTACATATTTTGATTATTATATAATTATTAGATATTACACAAATAACAATACGACTAAATAGTACCGCTTTTTAATTAGATATATATATATATATATATATATAAGTAATATTCACATGAGAACGAAAGACATTGCGTAATTTTTTATTAAGTATAAATTATAGTGAAATAATGAGATAGCTAAGTCAAGAATGGAATATAAAATAAATATATATAATATTCCGCTATAAATATTATTACTAGATGAATTTGAAAATATATTCTTTCTTGTAACAATAAAAAAAACTAATATTTAATATCGAGTAATATTAAAAAAATATAATACATTAAAAAAAGATAAAATTATCAACTACTGTACCCTAAAACCTGACCCATATCAACATAACCGACACTCACAGCAATATCATAAGAGTCAGCATATTATTAAGTGATTTAGTAGTTAATATATTTAATGCCATATATCCTCCCACTGAAAGAGTTGCATAATATGAATCACAAACACTGTATTTTCCAATATTTAATAAACATTAAAATTTTTACAAATACAGATACATGCAAGATCGGCATAGCTAAGATGGAAACACTACTGTATCACAAGCAAGTCTTAAGTATCTTCTAATATAGGTTCTTATCTATTAATTGAATACTAGAATTGAGACTTTGAAGAAATTTTAATTCATGTATTGAGGTAGTCAAATTGTAGATGAGTTACAATTATAAACCTTATGAAGTATTTGAAAGGTATTCGTAATTTGCAATAAAAGAGGTATTACTATTACATTTTATAACTGATATAATAACAATGAAGTAAAATCAACATAATCTTATATTTCATGTATTTTGTGCGTTATGTGTTATTTTATGTTATCACTGCTTGCTTCAACATCAGTTTCTCCACAGGAGATAGTATATAGGTATATAGGTATATATATAGTAATGATTGTAAGATAGAGTGTAGATTGCCAAACTAGTATGTGATAGAGATGAACAATTAGTTTATATTTTATGTTTTTAATTGATCATTTACATTTATATTCTCTTTCTTCAACATCCTCTTTATTCAGTAATATACGAGCATCATAACCATGAATATACTATAATTACTACATCAGTAATATCAACTTATGAGCTTAATTGAACATTGATCGATTACCTATAGATACATCTAACTACATAAGCCAATGAAAATGGTCTAATGAGACTTAATAATTATATAATAGATATGTAGTAGTCTAGAAGCGAATATATAATTACTACACATATCACTATTATATAATAATCAATATATGAATCACATTAATGAACTATATGAATTAACGTATGACTGTGCTCTAGTCGCACGTGCCAAAAAGATTCTTAATATTACATTATATCGAAAGCTTTCGCCTCAAATCTCATATCCGAGTATCAAAAATATCTCTCCTCTAGTATCAGCTTCTACCTAATAAAATTCTACCTTGAGCTGAAATATAGATCATGTTATGCTGGGCTTATTCTTGTTGTGAGTTAGGACCATGTGCCATAGTTTTCCCTTCAAGTTTAATTTCATGTGCATGCGATATGTGTATATGACACATATCATCTTTAGTATATAATAGATTTCTATATCTGACCATACAGAGCATATTAGATATATAGGAAGTGTTGAGACATGACACTATTCAGAGAGCGATCTATCTGAATTTTGACGTCATCATTTCGACGTTTTACATGGTTTTGTCTGCAAGAATTTATTTTGATATAAAATCCATTTATTTTGTATGAGGTAATTTTAGTTATAACCTATCAGTTACAAAGTGTCTAAATTCTAGAGTGTAGTCCACTTATAGCCTATAGTCATTTAATATATAAATTTTAGAGTAATTTACATCACAACTTCTGATTAAGTGTTACAGAGATATCTATATTACATACCTTATCAATCCATATAAGTAATCTCGATACTTCGGCACTTCCATATCGCAAATAGACTGAGAATCTATTAGTTAATTTTCATAGTTGATGTTATTTGTTACGCATATATCGCTTGTATTATTCATGCGATTAACATATTTTAGTATCAAATGTTGTATACAAGTATAGATCGTACGCGAGAGCTATAGTTTCACTGACAGAGAGTGGAGGTTCCTACGGCAATCTGACGAAATAAAGATATATGCTATTTGATAAGACACTTCAATTTGACAAGGGTTTTGGTTTCATATGTTGATAGTCTCACGAGAAAGTATATTAACAATGTTATCTAGCAAAAACAATATGAGAAAGATTATAAGTTACACCAGCCTTTCGACGATGTCTACGTGACATTATGTCTAGTTCTATCCTATTCTAAGGACATGAGAAAATTCAAGCTTGCTATGTGATTATATGCTGTCTCGCTCATTAAATGGTGCACTGATATGAGATTTAAGCAGTATACAGTTATTTTATGATAAATTTCCTATATCATTAATCTTATATATATATATATACTAATACGTAGTATCCCTTTCAAATGCTTTAAAAACAAGTAATATAGCTCAAAAGAGATACGCCACAAAAATTAACTCTGATATGTTAATGTATGAGGAAGTGATAATTAGTCATTTTATTGATATCTAAAGGTGTAATTATATATATATATAACTAGTTATAAATTTTTTTGCTATTATAATTATATATATATTGATATTATATTAATACTATATACAGTATAAGTCTGAGTACAAAACATATTTTACCTAGACCTAGTTACTATATGGCATTGGTATGATCTCCAGATAGCAATATTGAGAGCTCTGATGAAAATTGATAGTGGTTATTGAACACCCATAGAGTGTTACATTCTTGAATAATGAAATGATCTCTTATTATAGATTTAATATCTAGTGATAGATGTAATATGATCACTTGTCCAAGAAGAATTGGGATTATATCACAGTCTAATCATATTATAAAATAGTGTTCTATTACAGGCAATTCTACCTTTGGATCTAGGAATTATGGTCTCATTTATATTACGATACTTATTGTTTGGTTGATAACTAGATAAATGAATAATTAATAGCAATAAGATATGTAATTGATCAAAGCGGGTGAATTTCATACCTTTTAAGGATTATTCATTGAGAGAAGAATAATTAATATTATCTCCGATTAGAGAATAAAACATAATCTTAGCTGCATTATATCTTCAATAATCAAATAGAATTGATTGGTACTATTTCTTGAGTCACAATCTTCATCCACCCTTTATAACTCACTATGCTAATAATGTATATAATTATTAATTAAATTTTATATAAAAATTATACTTTTAAGGAAAGACTAGAGCAACACGTAATTCAGCTGAAAGTAGAAAGAAAAAATTGTTTAAATAAAGATATATCAGAAGTAGTATACCAGCATAGTAATAGTGTAACATTGACAATATAAGTACTTTTCTCATTATATTGGCCTTACAGACAAACTATTATTTAAGTTTAACTAAATATAGGCCTTGAGTAATGATCTAGGAGAATAATCCTAAGATAGGACCCTTTAACCTATATATATAGTATATATATATATATATATATATAGTATTATTATAATATATACAATAAATAGTGCAATAATTATTTATATAGTAAAAAAAAGTAATAGTATTACATAACCCCATCTCAATGACTTGTGTTTGTCTCGAAGAAATATCAGCTTAATAATATTATGATGTAATAAGCCAAAAAATCAAATAACTGAAATAAAAAATACATCATTTGAGCGTCAATAAACTTGTTTGATTTATGATAAATTTCTTTGAGTTTTTTGATGAACAATAATATATTTTAATATTTTTTATGCCTTTCCAGTACAAGGAGCCATGAGATATATATATAAAGGTAACAATTTGAGCATCTTACAATACATCAGTACTTTTGTATTGTTGTGTGTGATATCGAAATTTATAGAAATATTACCTGATAATTATTTGATTATTGAACATAGTATGTGAAAAATAAGTAACACAGACAACAACTATCTATAATGAATAGAGCAGAAGCACCTTAGTAAATCTATTGAGAGGGCCCTGACTACTATTAGGCCTAATCTGATAATAGATTATTATATATTATATCATAAGAAATTTTAAAATCATACTATAAATAACGACATCAAAATTTCACTAAAAGATAATAACAGAGAGAGATTCATGATAAACGCAATCACACCAATATAACGAGTATATATAAGCTGTTTTAGGGAGAAGTTTGAGTAACGGGAGACTTATATTAAACTACATTAATTCACACAATTTTTTTGATTTAAAAAGTACTATTCATTGATATCCGAAGTTAACAAATCTGAACATGAGTGAACGCACCAGAGGAAACTAACAACACATGAATTAACTAGCAAGCGACCAATTTATTTATCAACCAAATACGAGACCTAATTTGCACTCATAATATATTAACCACATAAATATAATGAATAATAGGTAATCCAAGTTTACAATAATAATTAAATAATCCCTCACACTAAAGATTACAGTTGAAGATAAATAATATATATAATTAAAAGGAATAATATTATAATCATAAAAATATCATTATAGGACAACAATTGAAACTATATTAAGATAATCATACAATCTATTTATAGATTTAATATTGTGTACAATATCATAGTAATATATTTATGAAAATTTTTTTACGTATTTTTAATATAACATTTAATATTCTAATCATGTTTTATTAAAAAAGACTTAATTGATACTCCAATTGATAAAAAATGAACACAATAATACATATATATATAGTAATCTGATATTATTATAATCAGATTTGTAATGAATAGCTCAAAAGTGTTGTGAACAGGCCTGCTTTAGAAATCGTGGCTGGCTATGAAAGGATTAATGTAAGCATATACAAAACTCTTAATCTTAAATACTTAAAATGGGCGAAAGACAAAACGACAGTTTCAACATTCTATAGTTTTAAATGTCGTATTACTAATGGTAAACCACACATACTCTAAATATTCTCTCAAATATAAAATATTTTTTTTCAAGCTATATTAAGAGAAAGGTATTCAATCCTCTTCCCTAATAATATTGAACATGAAAATACGTCGCTTTCTTAATCATTTTGGTTCTACGCATGGCACCACCATCAACACATTCAGCTACTTTTTAAACGATCCTACTACGAGCATTTCTTCTGTAATGTCGGAAGAGCTCATTTTTCTGCGGTTGCCTAGTTTTAATACGAATCATGGATTCATAATTCATAACCAATATCAGTTTCAGTTATGTTAAAAATAAACTGTAATAACGTAAATACATAATTCATAACTTAAATTACTCAAAATGCCTTCGATATATCACCCAACTTGTGCTTTATAAGCATGAACTTACACAACAGAAAAATACAAGAATGAAAATAAATGAAGCAATTAATTAGAGTATCGTCCTCTTACCTTGCTTGGACAATGCAGATATATTTGGCGAAGGAATTCTTGCAGAGCCGTCGATTTTGATGTTGTTTAGCGAGTATCTTCTTTTAAATCTACAGAACCAGCCAGGGCTCGCCACAAACGTTTCCTCCGAGTGGGGTTTATCTTGTATAATAATGTTGAACAAATCCACAGCTTTTTCTTGAATTCTCGCCATAGAAAGCTTGCGACCACGCTCTATCTCATCTTGCATCCAAATTATAAGAATCTTTTCCATTTCCGCTACATTGGTCGTTCTATGTCTAATTACGGTGGATTGCAATGGTGCTGCATTTTTCAACTGTTCTTCTATCTTATCGCGGCTTTTCAGAATGGTGCATACAGTCGAGGAAGACATGTTGAGCACTCGACAAATGTCTGTTTTGCTAAGGCCACTGTCCACCATCTGGAGTATTTTCTGTTTTGTTCCGAGAGTTATCGCTTTACGCGACTTTTTTATATTTTTATTGCTACGGGCTTTAATTTTTGGGGTCATTGTGAAAAAAATTTTGACGACTAATCACGACCACATTCAATTTGAACCATCAACTCGAACTACACATTCCATAAACAAAATTCATCTTTCGACTGTCAAAATCGAATACAATATTATAAAGTATAAACCCACAATTATGGTTATAGCAATGCAGGGTATAAAATGACAAGAGGTGAGAAAATAATATCTCATGTAGGGAAGAAATACATAATATTGACAGAAATTTAATAACGATATAAATAAGAATTATTAAATACTAAAGAATATGATGAAATAATATGAATAGAAAATAGATAAATATATATAGAATAATTATATATAAGATATTAGATATATAAAGATTAATAAATATAGAGAGGTTATCTAACTTTTAAGTATAATAAATTAAATATAAATAAATGGAGAGATTAGTGGAAAACGGAGACAGATAAAAATAATAGAAAGGAAAAGAATAAAGAATTTGCCACGATTGTCTGTTGAGTGAGAGATCTGTAAAACATATATTTAATATTAAAAAATTTAATACTCACTTTATTAATTAATATATTATATAAAAGTAATATTAATCTAAATATATATATATATATATATATTATATAATATTAATATATATATATAATACTATATAATATATATATATATATACATAATAATATATAAATAATAATATATATATATTAATAAATATAAGTATATATTAATATATAATATAATAGTAATATATAAATATAAAATATAATCATAAATATATATTAGGGATAGCACACAGCATCTCCGGCTCCGAAAGGCTCGAACGGCTAAGGCGGAATTCCGGCCTTTAATTTATAGATCTCCGGCTCCAGGCCGGAGACCTCTTATCTCTCCGGCTCTCCGAAGAGGAAGAAGAATTTTATGAGAATAAGTTTTGAAACAAAAAATATCTATAATTGATTGAATTAGTAAATAAATAAGAGACGTTTAATTGAAATAAGTTTATGTTAGAAAACTGAATCATACAGAACTGCTAAAAAAATTAGTTTAAATATTTTATTTGTTTGTAAAGTGATATATAAGTTAGTGAAATAAACTAAATAACTAAATATAATAATATATAAACATATATAATATATGAAAATTAGAGCCTATATGACTAACCAATTTACATAATTGACTAAGTATTTGATAAACAACTAAAAGGAAGAAATTGATATCAAAATGGACTACCACCTAACAAAAAAACAACACTTATTGATTAATATCAGAAGATCTAATATGGGTTATACAGAAATAAAGGTGAAAGGAAAATGGAAGAAAAGATTGAAAGGTGTTTGATAAGTTGGACATATTTAACCAAAAGACTAAAAAATTGAATTATATCCTTAATCTTTAAATTATTAAAAGAAGCTTTTTAAAATATTTAAACTAAACTAACATTTAAAACTAATAATTTTCATTTTAGATGCTCATAGTGAAATCTGTATTAGACTGAATCAATTGGTTCACATTTTGATAACATCATAATCTGAACTTAATGTAATATTTTCTTTATGCAAATTATAGATCAGTTTTACTTCTTTATTGAGCATAAATTTTATTTTATTCAAATGAATTCAAATAATTATCAAAGGGAGAGCTTAATTGGGTATGTGGTAGGAAGGATTTAGAAACTGTTGCAAAGTTACATAAAGTTTCTTCTTATTACTTAAATGAGTACCAAAAACGGTTCAAGTAAACAGAATTTAAAAGTTCATCTTTCATAGATTTTACACCGCTATCCTTTCCAAGTTTTTGCTAAATATATTTTGCAAAGCATTAACTGCAGACATCATCATCATCACTCGCTCTTTTAAGTTAATTCTTCAAAAATGCAGTATTGTATCAAATAAATTAATATAACTCCATATTCTTTCAAGTGATTTGCATTTAAGATATCTAGAAAGCTTTTCGAAATTTGAAGAAAATATATAGTAATTGCAAAAATTTTTTGATCTATGAATCCTTTGCAGCATATGAAATGATGAATTCCATACTTAGTTTAACCACAATCTTGGATAAGACTATGTATTGGACAAATTTAAGATTTGAATTTAAAACAGTTAACTTAGTTGTTAGCAAAATTGGTTGATCTACATAAAAAATGAACCTACAATTAACCCTACATAAGTAATTAAATTCCATGTTAATTAATTTTCCCTCCAAATACGTATTAATTACGAGCTGCAAAGGAATGAATGAAAATATGAACCTACTCAATTTATTGAACACAACATGTCAAAATTTTGAAATTATTGAATTATCAGTTAACTTAATTGTAGCAATTGGTAGATCTACTAACAAAGACTACAAATTTTAACACAAATACATAAAGTAATAAATCCTTTAAATTGAATTATTTGAGGAAAATAATATCATCATTGTACTTTATAATAAATAAGCAAAATGAAATAAAACATGCGCTAATTTTATACAACACTGATCGACAAATTTCATACCTAATTATAGTTATGCTTTAAGGTCGCAAGGTTAAAAAAAAAAACAACAAAAATACCGATTATCTCAACACAAAGAAAATATTTCTATTGTATTAAAATACTAGCCCTTAAGTATCTGCCTAAAGTTTAGAAATATATTTTCAATGACAGAATGAGACAAACAAGTAAAGGATGACTTTTCTCATGTTTCCTAGGTTGTTCTTGTCTTAATCCAATCCAATGCAACACTGACACATACTTAATAAAACTCATTCATTGTACTAATATAATGAGCAACTCCAAATATCTGATGTTAATAGGATATTGCTTGAAATTTCTGTGAGAACGAATTGCTTATAATTGTGATTACCAACTTTTCATATTAATTGTGGGATAATCTCTTCTGAAAAGATCCTCCTTGATGGAATATAATATATTTTTTTTACATACGTGATTTATTAACTCTTAAATCCAATTCTTCTACGAAGAGATAAACCTGCCAAATAAAGTCCACAGCCAATCATTCCCGAATATTTTGAAATGAATTTCTGTGCCTTTTTTCATCATTAATGTCCCAAATCTTTGTAATATTCTCAATTATTTCAAACAGAGTAGGCTGAAGAAATGTTTTTACTAGAGGGTAGAAGTTGATGATAGTGGGATGGACATGGAACATACATCTGCATGTGTACTGTCGAAATATCATGTTTATCTATTTTCGGCCACATTATTCCTACTTGAAGATTCAGCAATATAATTCTTAATATTATCTTTCAAAAAATATGTTTAATATGTGCTTTATTTTATTTTAATCAGTAAAGGCTTTGTGCAATAATGTTTTGAACACTTTCTTTGCGGTTTCCATCATTAGATAATAGTAATGTATTCCACAGTAGCGCACCAAAAGACACTCAGCCTTTATAATTTATCGACTTACTTTAATCTTAAAGTAAATCCCACACGAGAGATTACAGATTTTCTTAATATTTTAGATAAAACATCTGTAAAAAATAAAAATAATAATATAATATAATAATATATATATAATATATATATATATATACTAAAAATAATATAAATATTATATAATATATTATATTAATATTTATATATAATAATATAAATATAAAATATATATATATAATATATACCGAGAATATATAATATATAATATATATAGAATATATAATATTATATATAATATATATATAGTATATATATATTATATATAATATAATATAACTAATATAATAATATATCATATAAATATATAACTATATATATATATAATAAATTATAAAAATATATAAATAATATGTATATATAAAAAAATGAAAGATAAGATAAAAGATGAGAGATGGAATGAGATAAAAGATTTCGGATAATAAATCATTCTGCTTGATGCTTTATGGAATAACAACATTGTTTATGTAAGATAATAATACATTACATCCATTCAGATACTAGAGAGATGTGTAGAAAAAGATATAAAAATTCTTGAAAATGAAATCACCAAGACTAATCCATCAGGTAAAAATTAAACAATTAAACACCCAAAAAAAAAAACCCCCAGAAGCTAGTAGTTAAAATAAAGCACTGTACATTATTACACACTTTAATTACGGATAACACGGAAAATTTTCAGACATACCAATTGTCAATTATAGCTGCCAAAAAATTTGTAGCATTTAATGACATCTAAAACATCGTTTTTGAGTGTGATTTTATGTGTCTAGCAACTTTAGTACCAGGCTCTTAGTTCAAAAAAGTAACAGATTGAGAAAAATAAACCTTAAAAAATCATATTTCACTTTCAGGAACAAAAAATATCACAAAAATCGCTAAAACCATTAATAAAAAATAAATAATTGTCTATTATATAAGTGATATTGCACTTTATTTACAATTAAGAAAAATGCAATAGTATTCAAAAAAAGAGCTCAAAATTGGCAACTTTAAAAGCAAGCTACCCGGCATTGGAGCAACGTTCATCTCAAAAGACAAAAAGTGATGTTATCAGCCGCCCCTAAATTGGCTCTCCACTTAACCAAACCATTAATCAGAGTACTTTCCTTTTCTTTTTAAAAGGCAAAAAATACTTTAAGCAGGGATAAATTAATTAATTTAAAAAACCTGTTTTTTTTATTATTTCAATTAAAGATTCACACCTCAACGGAGATTTAGTCCTCTTCAGGGAGTGTAACTTCTCTAGGTAGTTAAATGACTTAAGGATACCGGACGAGAAAGAGCTAGACAATGAATAATTGCATGTATTTAGAAATGTATCCTCATAATATATAAAATATATAATAAAAATATAGATATGTAAAAAATATATATATAATAAGGAATATATAATAAATAATATTATAAATTATATAAATAAATAATAAATAATTAAATATAATATATAATAAATATAGATAAATATATATAGATATATATAAATATATAAAAAGTATATAAATAATTATATATGATATATATATATAGAAAGGTCAAGAAAATAATGGAAAATTTGCTATCCAGTCGTAGAGCTCCGGCCTCCGGCCGGAATTAAAATTTACATTCTCCGGCCTCCGGCTCTCCGGCCTCCGGTCAAAATTACTCTCCGGAATAGCCATTCACTAAATATAAATAATATATAATAAAATAAATATATATAATAAAATAAATATAAAATATAATAATAATAATATAATTAATAATAAAATATAATATAATTAAGTAAATAATAAAATATAATAAAAGAAAAAAATATAATATAATAATCATATAAGAATATTAATAAATATATAATAAATGAGACCGATATATATATATAAAAGTAAAATATAAATATCTAATATAAAACTATATATACTTAAATAAATAGATATAAAATAAAAGATAATATTATATATAAATATTTCTAGAAAATAAATAAGTAAATAAATATATATATAAGATAATATTAGGAATAAATAGTATATATATATATAAGTATAGATATATATATGAATATATATAATGTAGATAAAAAATAAAAAAATATAAGTAATATATAACTTACTTCTAACTTGCTATCAGCCTGAGACCCAGCAGCATTTATAATCTTCCTGTTAGTCGGTGTAGCCTTCTTCTCCATCCGTCTATGTCTGTGAAGTCATCATTTTCTTCTCATAATTACACGATGTTCGGGAAGTGCATGCCTAAGAGCATCCAGTCACCTCCCTCCAACTTCGATCTTTACCAACGTTTCTTGGTCATCGGGTTCTCCCACTACAGTCTATCTGCCATTCTTAGCCTCCTAACTCCCAAAAATTTTACATACAGCACGAACGATACTCTCTTATTCCCACATCGAACTATAACGAAGAAGAAATGAACCCAACAGCCACCTCAGCTGGGCCTTTGAATCGATAAAGATCCTTATTTTCACTATAAGACGATATCTATCTGACAATCGATCTGACTCTATCTCTCTCTCTGACGACTCGTTACGGATCTACTTTATCGTACTACATACTCTCATCTTACGCTCTCGCTCTCTCCTCTCTCGTGCATCTCTCTCTCTCTCCTCTCCGAAATCTCTCTCTCTCGTACGTCTCTTAACTTCTGCTCTTTCCCAAGCCATCTGCAACCTCAAGAGCCATATTTCCGTACTTGTATTCTGCCTCTCGTATTTGTGTTGATAGTCCAGCTCTCCGCTCCTACATCAAATATAGGGATCAAAACATTCTCAAAAACAGGAATTCTTAGACTTAAAGAGGGACGACAATATGAAATGTATACATTTAGCGAAGAAGAGGAACACATTCACGCTCTTCCATATTTTCTACCCGTTTGGCCGATATTCTTACCCTTAACTCCTCCGCTATTTTCGAAAACACAAACTTCCAAAATATTTAAAACTTGCTACGCTACTTGAATAGAATTACTACATACTACCTGTATATTAAACCTATCCCTATAATCTCTCCTATTATAACCCTTATAACACCGTAACTAACTCCGTCATTCATTTATCAGGCCTCCCTCCTCGCAAACACAAATTATTCCACGCTGTTCGAGTCGCACTTTAACTATCCATAGTTCCTCTTCCTTCAGGCTTTAAAAAAAAAGAGCTATAATCGATCGGCTAATAATAGCCATAAAAATACCAATTCGTTGTTCGAATATAATAAATCCCATCCTGCTTATAAAATTGTGACTACTATTAATCTCTATCTAAAGTATTCCAATAAACAAAAACAGTAAATTGATTTCTCTCAGATGTATCCACCCCGTTTTCAATATGCCAGCACTTCTCATTTTCAGAGAATAATAATAATATATAATAATAAAAAACTAGATAAATATAAAAGATATTAATTTACAGAAAGAAAGATAATATAAGAAGAGAAAGAGAGAGAAAAGATAAGATATAGATATATATATATATAAAAATAAAATAAGTATAATAGAATAATATATATATCAGATATAAAGTAAGATAAATAATATAGTAATAGTAAGAGCTATATTATGTAGTAGTTGGACAGCCAACTAAAACTGGATATAAATATAATTAAGCTATATGAGAAAATTGAAGATAGTTTAGAAAATAGGTTCTAGACTTATTGTGAGCAGAAGTAAAGATAAAAGAAATGTCAAGAAGCATCAATTCACATTAGGGGAGAGAGAAGAAAGAATATTGAAAGGAAAAGGGGAAGTTAGTATATCACGTGTGAAGAAGATATATGGAGACGTGTTAGTGGATTTACAAATTAAGAATACAGGAAACAGAGTTAAAAGATAAATCCCGACGAGTGCGTAGCAAGAAGAGGTAGAGAGATGTTTAGTGAGAATTTTTATTTATTTCATGTTAAAATTTTAATGAGATACAAGTTTATTTATTGATAATGTAAATACTTAAGTGCACTTTATTAGGGTGAGACAGGGCTTGAGTTTGGAGAACGAATAACATGAGAATTGAGATCGAGAAGTATATTAACGTCAACAGGCCGAGCATTCTAAATTAAGTCAGTTCATCGTACCGGCAGAAATGGAGAACATCTTGTATGAGTCAGTTAGGCTGAGAGCAAGATACATACCGAGTAAATTTGAAGAGAGAGATCGTGCTACTGTGGATTCCTAATTGTTGAGAGGTCGCGTTTCTTTGGTCGCTGACAGAGAAGGGCAGTGAATAGAGAACTAGGTAATCAGGACAGGGAAAAATTGATGACTGATTAGGGGTTGAATGATAGAAGACGTGATCGTGTCGGAACTGAAAAATATAGAAGGATAAGCGTATTTATCATTGGTTTGGTCGTAAAAACAGGGAATTATTTGCAAAAACAGCGAGATCTCCAGTGAGGGTGCACAGGTTGCCAGAAAATGGTTAGGCATCATTGGGATATTTAAAGTGTAATACCTTCACGTAGTTTAGTATTTTTTCTTAATGTGGTGTCCTTTTATCAGAATTAATAATATTATAGATATAAATAAAATATATAGATAGATAGATATATTAGTAAATATAATAATAGTAATAATACTGAGGAGGAGGAGAAGGATATATATATAGATATATATATATGATATAAGATATATAATATATAATAGAAATAGATATAATAAGAAATAGATATATATAGATAATAGATATATATATAGAAGAGTAGTATAATATATATATATAAGTGAATACTATAGTAATATAGTAAATTAGTAAATATAATATATATATAGTATATCTTTTAACATTTAATATGCATAACTATCCTCGGAGTATAATATATAGAGGTGAGAGATGAGACAAGAAACCTCTCTCTCGCCTCAGTCGCGAAACTCTCAACACTAACCTCATGACTATCAACTGAGTGCACGAGCGAGTCTTATCCCTGATACATCTCTTACGACGTGGATTTGATATATATATATATAAATATATATATAATTTTGAAATACTATCAATGAATAAATATATTATATTTCAATTATAGTGTAAGAAGATTAAGGTAACTTAAAGTGAAAATCTGTGTAAAAAATTGATATATTAAAAATATAAAAAATAAATATTGAAAAATTTACTTTTAAATTATTTATTATTATATATGTTATGTTGTGCCTAACCTAGATATATTTATCAAGTGATAAGAGATTTACTTCAAATAGATAAAATGAAGGTTAGGTAAACCATATAAAAACAGGGAAAGATACTATATAGAAAGAGAATTCTAAAAGATAAATATTGTTTTAGATGGTTTAAATTCAAGTCACGGAGTCAAGCACACAAAACACACACACACAACAGCACTTATAAGGTTACACAACACACACAACACACACTAACACACACGATCCATACAACACGACACACACACACACACACACACAACACACACACACACACACTCACACAACAACGTAAAAAATCACTATCTATATATATATAATATCAATACACACATAATAGCGACTGTCCGAGCAAAAAACAAACTATACAACAAGAAGAAACGAACTGGAAGATATATCAGGTTAGGACATTAAGAGAAGATAGAATGAATTTGAGAGTAAAGCATAAACTTTCTGCAATCAGAAGTGTCAAAGATTGACAAAGTGCAAAATTAAACTTAAAACAGTCGCAAAAATCAAAATTAACAGGAGAGACCAGAATGTTTCAGTCTGGAATAACCACCCAACGATGGCAATCATTATGAGAAATAAGTTATTGAACAAAGTATAATTCTTGCAAGATATATAATAGACACAATCAAATATGCTTACAAAATTTAGCTTGATCCACATACAATGTATTTATTACGTAAAACACTAACTATCACTAAAAATAGAAATTAATATAAAAAAAAAAATTTTCACCAGCAAAACGGCGTCTGACGCGACCAGCTCACCGGTATCGAAAATACGGATATGGATGACTTGTAAGCGAGTAAATAAAATAAAAATCAAGGCCGGAATAATGAAATATATATTAATAATAAATAGAGAAATAATAATACAAATAAAACATCAAAGTAATTATATCAATTATAATAATCAGCATAATAGAAGAAAATGACAATGTATTAGTTTTAAATGATAACTAGAAGCATTCACATATGTATCTTAACCAAAAAAAGGCAATATTTCAAAACTAAGCATGCCTATCTTATCTAGAAACAATTTTTAAAATCTCAAGTAATTTCAATTATTATTCATAGTTTGTTATAAAACTATTTTAAATATTGCCATTGTTTTGAGTTGTCTTATCCAGTTTTATATTTAGATTTTTTAGTTAACGATATAATATATTACGAATTACAAAGCTAAGTCCAAATTCTATGAGAAAAATTTCTTGTTCAAAAGAGTAAACACTTTAAAGTCTAAAGCAGCTTTCAAATCACATTATATATGTGTTAAAGTACCATACATAAACTACAAAATTATACGCGTCTAAATAAGGTAATCTACATAAATTCCCATAGAATTACACACATGTTTATGCAAGGTAAGCTACATATATCCCCCATAGAAAGTTATGAACGAATGTGTGTTAGCTATATATAGTTAACGTATACATGTATAAATATATAGAGTTGCAATGATCTTCTTTGGAGATCCGATCCTGCACCATTTTCACCATTATTCCAAAACAATCTTTGGACGATGGTGGTTTTTTAGTGAACTCGACAAATTCTATCCACGTAAGGACCTGTACATCACCCACCCTTGATAACCTTTCAAATGTCTCTCTCTCAATTCTCCTCGTGCGAACAGAAAGCCTTACTAACAACTGTGACAATTTGTATTGACATTTTTTCTATATTTACAATCATTTTACATAGTGGAGACATTATGATTCTTTTTTGGAGACTTCATTACACACTCTTTAGCGCAGGACCACCCATCAACTTACCAAATAAATGGGATCAATAAGGTGGGGGTCCATTTCTTTTCGATTGGAGTAGCGTACACCCTTTCATCATCAATGCCATCTTTTCTCCCTTCAGTTTTGGAGACCACTCACTTTCTGAGTGCCTATAACAAGACACTGGTACCTAATTCAAATTTTTGGAGACTTCCTAGAGACAATAAAATTAAAACATTTATCTTAAATCCTTTTTAGAGATTTCAGAACTCTCCGCCAAAAAACTTTTCCCGTATTTATGGATAGTAAATTCGGAGGACCACGTTCATACTGTCTACGCCAGAAGTTATGGCGCAAATATGTGAAAAACCGCGTCGCTCGTGCAGATCGGGTCACCAACCGGCTCGGTGGCCATCTCGACTATGCACCCCACTAAAGAGACAGGATTTAAACTCTAGACAACGTCACCTCTACATCACCACTTGCACTACGAATGCATCTACAAATTCTCCATATGATTTTATGAGCAATAAGGATAGTCATCCATTCCTTACCTAGACTAGTGTGTCCTTTTAGCAGAGACCCATTCTCGACGCACTACACCGACCGTGTCCCCGACTTTTCTTATACTCCTCTTCCTCGACCGTGACTTGTGCCTCGTGGAGCGGGCGGACCGAGGATTCCAGGACAGTTAGATGTGGGCCATCTACATAAGGCTCGTGTCTGCATGTGTGCAGAAGAGTAATAAGTATAACTTTCCAATATCTTTTTGGAGAACTTCATATACATTAAACTTTAGTTTATAAAGTAGTATTATTATTAGACCGTACTATAAACTTATATCCATTCAATTGGTATATACTATTAATTAAATACTATTACATTTAATATTTATTTAGAATAGATAGATCATATAAAATTTGCTCCAATTATATGGAGTATATAAATATAACTTTTTATGGTATAGACTTATATCCCTGAGCTATAATTATTATAATAAAGCTTAATTTATTTATATTTTATAGATAAAATAATATATGAATTAAATATAATTAAATATATTTAATATATAATATATATATATATATAATATATATATATATAATATATACATATATATTAACTTATATATATATCATATTATATAATAAAATATATATATAATAATTACTTTATTTATTTAAATTTTTAATATATCATTATATAAATATAGTCTTAATATTAAAGAAACTTATATATATATTATATATTAGTATTCATCATATATAATAGTATAACTTATATATATTATTTTTTTATAACTTTAATTGAGATCCATGAAACTCATGTCATATATATATATTGTATATATATATCTTTATTGTATAGATTAATAATAGATAGTAATTAATAATATATATATAAGTATATATAAATATATATAAAAATAATATAAACTTGATAGTATTACTCCGCCGTAAACGACCTGTCTAACTTATATAGGTGCGAAAATTGTATTGAATCGTATCGGTGTATTTATAAAAAAGGAAAAGTCCAGAGGATAGAAATGGTTGAGAGAGAAGAGCGAGAAGAACTGGTGGTATGCAGATTGTATTAGAAAGGGCAATTTGAATAATAATTTTTTAACCCTTTGTTTTAGAAGCAGATAGATGAATAGGATATAAGGTGAAATTAAGTGGTGTCGTATTGTTTGTAATATATTGTGTGAGACACGTGCTGGTGTGGCAAGAGAAATGAGAGAAGGAAGACGAAGGAGTTGCAGAGGAATTTCTCCTGATGAGTTGACCTGTGGTATGAAGCTATGGTAGCTTTGATTTGCTGTGAGAATCCTAGAATTCTAAAATGGTTAAATTTAATATATATATATAGGTCAAGGTATGTGTGGTTTTGTGTAGCGTATGGTAATCTGAGGGAAATCGTGTGAAACGCTAGATGTAACGGAATTTTTTGGGATATCATGCTTGAAATGATGTTTTCGAGATATGAGAGTTAAGAGCTTAGGAGCTTCCATTGATTGATTTAGTTTGTGGGAGGGGAACCGTGATTGGTTGGATAGGTGCATCAAAAAAAAGGGATTTCGATGTATAAACAAGGTGGATTTATGAGGTGTGGCGGGAATGAAAATTGTAGAATGGTAGGAAGTTTATTGATTTTCGGTGTGAGAGAGATATATATGGTATGTGTGTAAGTGAAAACTTTATCTTGTAAAATCACAGAGTAATCTCATAAGGTATACTAGAGTCTCGGTGTAAAGCCGGTAGAGATTGGCTAATCTCAGATGTGAAAAAGTTATCTGATTGTATATGTTTGGTGAAGAAGGAGATGTTGAAGTATGTGTTTGGATTGTTAAATCAGTTTAGGGGTTAAGGAATGGTGAGATTTATCTCGTGGTATCCATTTAAAATTGTTTGTGCAATATGTAAAGATTAAGTAGTGGGGGCTTTGGATAGGAGAGGAAAGTGTGATACGAAAGGAAGTAGGTAAAAGTAAGAGTAAGAGTGAGAAGATAAGTGTGCAAGATAATAAGGATAAATAGTATTAAAGAGCGCTCGCTAGTAAACGGTTTAGTTGAATGTGAACAAGTTTGATACTGAGGCAAATCTGGGGGCAAAAATGAAAGGAGAGCAATATGATTAGTAAAGTACGCAAAGGAAGTGTGTGGATTTTGTGTTCTTAAAATTTTTGTATGTTAGTAAGAATAAAGGAATAATGTAAGGTTAACAGCGAATGGTGTGAATGAACAGCAGGATGAGTAGCTTTTCAAAGGTGATTTCGGTGAGTTTTTGTAAAAAGGTTAAAAAAGGAAAAAGCGTGTTGAATGAGTAGCATAACAGATTAGCAAATGTAATCAAGATTCAAAAAGAGATAAGACTGCCTCTGTGAATTAATATAATATGAGGAAAAACCAAGATATATACTTAATATAGGTGTATACGGTAGCGAGATAATATCAAGAGGTAAATGAACAGTTTGGGAAAGGAGGATGAAATGAGGACATCACTAAGGAAACTAGGTGGGGAAGCCTCTTCTGCGAACCGGTAAAGCGCAAAGGTTAATGAATGAGGATAAGGGGGATATCTGGCTTAGAATAATGGAATAGGGATGGTGGCTTTTGTAAGCTGATGAAATGGATGTGAGGGGAGTGTGAAAGAACACTTCGAAAATCTGCACAATATTAACCAATTAATGATGAGGTGTTAGTGAATGTGTGCGGTTTTGATGGTGGCAAGAAGGATAGGTATTTTGGGGATGAGGTTATTAGTAACGGAGGAGGTAATGGGTAGGGTGAGAAAGTTGAAAGATGGTAAAATTGGCAGGTATAGATGAAATTACTAGTGAAATGATCATGCAGCAGGAGGCGAGATGGTGATTGGTGGATCTTGGATTTGGAAGTTGTGTAATAAAGCGTCTATATGGAGGGTATAGTTTCCAAGTGGATTGGAGGGAGGGAGCGGGTAATAGTACTCTTGTAATATCGTTTTTTATTGCAAGGGGGGAAGGTGAGGCTTGACTATTATATGTAAAAGGTGAGACAATGGAGTCGGGAACTTGTGGATAGAATTTATTTGGAAGGAAGCACTAATGCTTAAAAATTACTTAATTTGATGCTATGTTTATTGTTAGAGGAGGTGAGTGAAAATGCACTTGGTTTTGTCTTGGTCGAAAGTAGTATGCGTCGATGACTTGAGGGACTCTGATTGGTTGGAAACTGAATCTTTTGGAGAAAGAGTTGCGATAGAATTAGGCATAGTGGATAGAATAGATGTGAGTAGATATGCAACATTCTTTTAACGAGAGTGATACGAAACAATATCAATGGGGATTATAGAAGGAAATATCTTTTTATGTTTCCGGACTCTCATAGTCTTTTTAAGAGACTAGGTCAGAGAAAGATGAGAAAATAAGCCTTTTTGGAAACTCAATAGGTATTCAGAGTTTTATGGATTTGCACAAGATCAGGCGTAATGAATAGAGTAGTTAAATAAAGCGGTGTTTTTCGAAGGACGTTATGACGATGCCAGGATTATGTTAGTGATATATTGGTGTTGGTGGTTGAAGGGCTCTTCTGAAATCTGGTATTTGAATCAAAGTATGGATAAATTGACGTTATAAGTTGAAGCGTTGTGTAAGAATTGGAGATACTAAATGTTCTCACAATAGGTGTTAATTCATATACTGGGTTTTTTTAGAGGAAGATGTTGCTTATTAAAAAATTATAAACTGAGTAAGACAGGGTTTTGTTATGTACTCCTATGGTTATTCAATTTGTATATGCGATGGTGTTTTTTTATTTGATAATTGAATTTGAGGTTGGTGATGCTGCAGGGAATGGGTGTTTTCTTTTTTTTTGGGAATGGTGGATGAATGGAGTTGAGTGGAGGAGACTATAGGTGCCCGACTCTTTCAAAATACCCTATTTACTATCTTTTTTTTTGCCTCAAATAAAATTCTAATTTTGTTGGGCGATTAATATCTGAAGAGAGTTTTGGAGAGGATTGGGGAATAGAAGAGAAGACTAATGGCCGGGTGTTGAATTACAAAATAATTTGTGGGTGAAGGAACCTATCAAGCACAAACAACCTTTATAGTAGAGGGCTTGAAAAGTTAAGAAACCGGCAGTTGTGCTGTGTTAACGACATCTAATAATAGTAAGGTTATGGTTGTTAAGTGAAGGACAGTCCTCAAGTGTGAAGTTATGTTAGATGGTGAGGCAAGCTAGAACAAGTGTCTGAGTTAATAATTTTTAGGGTATTATGTTTGGATGCTTAAATTGAGACGGAGAACGATCGGACAGAGTGTAACATTGTATGGAAATGTTCGAGAATAGCAGGAAGGTGGACTGGTCGGCAATTTACAGATCGAGTTAGTAGAATGCAAAGGGACTCAGTCTTGAGGTTGCTAGGGTCTGTAACATGAGGTTATTGTTCGTTATCGCCTTCAGCCTGATCCGTTTAACGTAGGGTAGTGAGACTGATGGTCTGGAATAAGAAGTATATGATCTAAAGTTCAAAAGTGTTCAGGATGGACAATCTTAGGGGGGGGCTTTCTAGGTGTGAGAAGAATTGATAAAGAGAGGAATGACGTTTCATTAGAGATGTCGGTGAGATTGTGTGAAGAACCAGGGGTAAATCGCCACAGAATCCACCCACACAAGTAGGGTTTTCGTCCCATCACAGCGTCTCCTGCTGGGTATTATTGGGTTTGGTTTGTTAGACGCTTGTGGCTCAGTGTCTGCAGTTATTCAACCGCTTAATTTTTCCATCACTTCGATATTCACATCTAAATCCGGCCTCGAGTCCTCTTTTTCGGACCGACCTCTTCTCTGTCTCCTCGTGTCCCTGCTTCTACCGTGCTTCAATCCTTTATACTCTCTATTTATTTCCCCCGTAGTTTCTTCAACTTAAATGTTGTTCAGTTCTCTCTCCTTTTTCGCTCTGGTTGTATGTTTTTTGTGTTGGGTTGTATTCTTGCTTTTTTGTTGCGTCTTTTTGGACGCCGACTTTCATAAACTTTTTAGAAGACTATTTTCTACATACTTTTTGGAGAACAACTAGTGGTCTAATTATCTTTCTTTTTTTTTTTTAAAAAAGCTTTCTATTCGTGTTCATGCTTATATTTTTAAGAGACTTTGTTCTTTTTCATTATGTCTCTTTTTGGAGACTTTTTCATAATATATCTTTTTGTTTGGAGAATATTTTTCACAATCATCCTTTAAAATCTATTTCTTAGATTTTTTTATGAACCTATATTTTTTCTTTTTTCCGGCGAGAGAACTTCATACAGTCTTTTTTTTAAAACCGATGAAGCCTAAACTCTTTCAATAATTTTTCTTATTTTTTTGGTATTGTTTTTCATTACCTTCTTCTTTTGTTTCATTTTTTTCCATGATTTATATCTTTTTGGAAAAACTTTAAAAAATAAAACTTTTTTTCCTTTTTTTTTCTTTTTTTTGTTTTTATTTTCGGAGGTTTATATTTCATATTTTTTCAATATAGTTTTATCTTTCTTTTTTTTTTGGTGGAGACTATCTTGTCATCCCATTCTTCTTAGATGTCGCTTTCCTTTTTATTTTACATATTTAAGAGAGACTGGAAATCTTTCATTTATTTTAAGCCATTCTAGTAAATTTCTTTTGGAATGCTTATAGCTTTTTTCTTTGTTCTTTATACTGTTTTTTGGTAGACTTTCACATCAATTTAATTTGAATAAACTAACTTTTTTGGATGAACTTTTCATCATATATTTTTACCTTTTATATTTTAGGATGAAACTTCACAAATAGATATCCTGCTTTTGAAGAGAACGTCGTAATATTATCTTTTTTTGGAGTACTTCATAACCGTTTTTCCATTTGTGGGAATAGAGTACGTAGATTGCATATCTTTTGGAAGCAGGACTTCCAACAGTATTTCCCTATTTTATTTATTTCTTATTTATTTCAAATAAATCTTTTATCTTTTTTTTTGTTTCTTTTGGGAAGAAGATGGCTGACTTAGTCTCCAAAAAGATATGAAAGTCTCTAAAAAAGTATAATGAAGTGTACTTCAATGTAGATATATCTTCGAACAAGTCTACATTGCCTTTCTCCCGAAAGATTAGTTAATAGATTTCGTCGGCCAGAGAATGATTGTACTGTAGTTTTCTCACACATGCCAGTGAGTTCTACGTTATATGTTATATTCTATAATCAAGATATGAGACAGTTCTTTCGAGAGATATTGCGAGTTTGCGTCAATAGTTATCTGAGTTCTAGAGTTATAGTGAGATATGATCTGATGTCTTACCTTAAGGAGTGTTACGTTGAGTATGGGAGTGCTGCAGTTTAGATGAAAGGCTATATATTATTTTGTTTAATTTCAGAAAGATATCTTTGAGGAGTCTTTAGCGGGCTCACACTCATTATACGTGGTCTGTTATATCGCTTATTTATCCTATCGTATGTGCGGTGCTAGTAGAAGATGCTATATGAAGTTCCAAAAAGATATGAAGTCTCTAAAAGTTGTGAAGATCCTCCAAAAAGATATAATTGTCTTAAAAGAGATTATGAAAGTCTCTCAAAAAGAATATAAAGACTGGCTATAAAAGTATTTATGAAGTCTCTCAAATAGATATGAAGTCTCGAAAAGATATGAAGTTTCCAAAAAGTTATGAAGTCTCTAAAAGATATGAAGTCTCGAAAGATATGGTCTCTAAAAAAGTTATGAATTGCTCCAAAATTAGATATGGTCTCGTCAAAAGATATAAAGTTTCCACACACACCACACTCAATGAAGTCTCTTAAATAAGGATTATGAAGTCATTCAAAAGATATGAATAGTCTCTAAAGTTATTAAGTCCCAAAAATGATATGATATGTCTCTGAGAAGTTACTGTAGTCTCAAAAAAGAATATGAAGTTTCCAAAAAAGATATGAAGTCTCCAAAAATATGAGATATGAAGTCTTTAAAAAGATAAGAAGTCTCCATAAAGATATGGTAATGTTCTAAAAAGTTATGTAAGTCTTAATAAAGATATGAAGTCTCTTCCAAAAGAAAGTCTCCAAAAAAAGTTTGAAGTCTCCAAAAAGATTTGAAGTCTCCAAAAGATATGGTCTCTAATAAGTTATGAAGTCTCCAAAAAGATATGGGTCTCCAAAAAAGATATGAACGTTTACTCCCTAAAAGATAGATGAAGTCTAAAAAGTTATGAAATCTCACAAAAAGATATGAAGTCTGAAAGCTCTATGGGAGGAATCTGAGTAGTGAAGTTGCCAAGAAAGATATGAAAGTCTCTAAAAAAGAGTTATGTAAAGTCTTTCCAGAAGGATGAAAATTTTTCCCAATGTGGTACTAAATCATAATAATACTTAATCTATGATTTTGATTATGTTGTAAAAGATATAAAAGCTTTCCTAACCTAAAGTGGAAAAGCTGTTCAAAATGGTCAATGGAAAGAGCTTACCAAATATATTAAGGGAAGTATTATTATGTTTAAGTATTATTATGATTTAGTACGTTCTGTTTTTATATTATCAAGGGTTAGTGTTCAATCTTGTATAAGAATGTAATTCATAAAGTTATAAAGCTAATACTAAAGTAATTTAACTCTATTATTATAAATAGCATGATTGCAGGTTTCTCTAGAATATTATTGTAACACCGAAAAAAAAAAATTTACTTTTTAGCATTTAAAATTAAAATTAGCGCAGTCAGCTTTATAAAACAAATATAAAATCTGGCCGAACAAGATGATATAATATTTTTTATATCATTGCTAATATAAGTACCTACCTTATATTTCTTAGAAACTTCAAAAATATATAATATCGGAGGGAAAGCCGCTTGTTCCAACCTAGTAGTGAATTGATCTATTTTTTTACAGCTTTAAATTATTTCTTTTTCATTCACAGTTTCCTAATAAGACATAAAATTATCTACATTTTAAAATTTAAGTTCCAACTTTAAAATGTATCAAAAATTCAAGTATGTGCCTAGAGAAAAAGAATTAAAAGTGGTTCTTTTAACACTGCACTTTTCTTGTGTAAATAGATGTTAATCACAAAATATTCGCTAATAACACTGTCACAAAATTTAGTTTAACATTAAAAAAAAAAAAAAAAAATTACGATTTACTGATACTGCTAAAAAATTTCAATAATGTAAAAATAAAATTTGCAGGTTTTCAAAATTTGAACACCTATAAATATTTATTATTATTATTATTATTATTATTTTATTATTATTATTATTATTATTATTATTATTATTATTATTATTATTATTATTATTATTATTATTATTATTATTAATTATTATTATTATTAATATATATATCAATATGTATTCTTATTTTTTATAATCATTTATATTATTATTCAATTAATATAAATATAAAATATATATATAATATATTTAATATATATATATATTATATATATATATATAAATATATATATATATATATATATATATATATATATATATATATATATATATATATATATATATACGTATATATATATATATATATATATATATATATATATATATATTTTATATATAATTTTAGAGTATAACTAAAATAATTAGAATTATATATATAATATATATATATAATATTGATATATTATATATATATATATATATATATGTGATAAGATTTCTACTTTTCGCGTAGATTGTATTTTACTGAAATTTTCTTCGCCCTTGAGGTTTTGATAAAGAACTTAATTGTAAATTTTAATTATCACATTAAATAAACTATATCAAAAAAAAAAAAAAAAAAAAAAAAAAAAAAAAAAAAAAAAAAAAAAAAATTAAAAAAAAAAAAAAAAAAAAAAAAATAAATAAAAACACTTTATGAATAACAAAATAGAATTAATAAAAAATGAGTTAGACAGCCACGAAAGATTGGCTGTCTAACTAATTTTTTATTAATTCCTCCTCTATTTGTTATTCATAAAGTGTTATTATTTTTGATATAGTTTATTTAATGTGATAATTAAAATTTACAATTAAGTTTTTTATCAAAACCTCAAGGGCGAAGAAAATTCAGTATACTATTATATATATATATATATATATATATATATATATATATATATATATATATATATATATATATATATATATATATATATATATATATATATATATTTATATATATATATTATTTAATATATATAATACTTATATATGCATCAATATTTAGTATCGCATGTTGTAAATTACCTCTTATGTATATTACTATATTTATTACCTCGTATATATATGCATTATGTACTATATATATATTATATATAATAAAATTATATATATATAGATATTATATATCTAATTATTATATTATAATATTAATATATATATACAATATATATAATTATATATATATATATATATATATATATATATATATATATAATATATACATATCGATTTTTAAATATATTATATATTTATTATTAAAATTAATAAAAAAATTTAAAGGATCACAATTTAAACAATTATGCAATTGCAAATTTGAGACACAATAATAAAAAAAATATAGTAAAAAATCTGTAATCTTAAATTAAACCTGTATGATTTATTTTAACTCAAACTTTAATTGTTTGCTTATGATTAAACAGTTATAGTTATGAGATTAATCTTTCGATGGTGTTTTAAAATTTTATTAATGTGAATTAGTTTTAAAATTTTTTTAACGTTATTAAGAACCAAATAATATATTTTTTTAAAAATAAATTAATTTTAGGAACTTGTAATAAATTTACCGTCACACTTTACGAAGCTTCGATACCATTGATTATATCAGATTTATTATATTTTACATAATTATAACAAATCATTATTCGATTGCAAAAAAAATGTTTCTCCTTTGTCATTCATTTGAGCTTGTGGTACAAAATTTTGAATCCGAGTATGACAAATTTCGTGGATTCCATATGGGTTTGCTATAAAGAGCTACTATTACAGCTATACTTTTTATCTATATAATGCCATTTTTAATTTTTTATGTTTTTTATCGTCTTTCATCATTTATATATATATATATATAAAAATATATATCATATATATATAATATAATATATATATATATATATATATATATATATAATAATATATATTATATATTAATATATATATATTAATTATATATATTATATATAATATATATACTATAATATATATATATTATATATATATATATAATTAAAAAATTGCTGCTTTGATTATTTAACTTTAATGTTGTATATATAATTTAATTTAAATTAATTTGTTTAGTTAAGATAATTTTGTTATGATGACATTAATTTAATTTATGTTTATACTAATATTTCCCTTCGGTTCTAGTTTCCGAAAATAACTATGATTTTATTTTAAATATCTTAGCTTTAAATGTGATTTTGTTTATAAATGTAGTCATTTGATAACTTTGATATTAACTTTGATATTAATCCTTTTACATAATTCAGAACTCTTCTTTCATCTTTCAAAATATTTTTAACATACTTTCAAAGAGAAATATAAAGATGAAAGTAATATATGCGCACACAATTGCCACATACACACACACCTACACACACACACCTAAGCAAACACACACTCTCTCACACACATACACACTCACACACACACTCTCACACACATACATTCTCACACACACACGCACAGCTTGGCTCATGTGTATTTCAATTAGTCCAGAAACTCTGCTCTTGCAAGTTACGGAGAGGTTTTGAGCTTAAATTTTCATTAAAAGGACAAAACATTGTTTTTATTATATGTTGCTGAAAAGGGAAAAGAAAAAAATGGGAATAAAAAAATGCAACTGTCAAAATTCAATTCAATCAAAAGAAAGAGAGAGAGAGAGAAGCAAATAAAGAATGAAAAGGATTTCAACAACAAGAACCAAATGAAATATATTGCCGAAAAAGAAAAATGAATTACAATTATCAAATGTTTTTAGACGAACGAAATATATTTAAATTCCTATCAAAGGAATTTTTAGTAATTTATATTCAAATGTGTATATACATATGCATTTATTTGTATGTATGTATGTATGTATGTATGTATGTATGTATGTATGTATGTATGTATGTATGTATGTATGTATGTATGTATGTATGTATGTATGTATGTATGTATGTATGTATGTATGTATGTATCTATGTATTTATGTAGTATGTATGTATGTATGTATGTATGTATGTATGTATGTATCCATGTATTTATTTTGTTTCCTCTGTTGGGTATAGGGCTAAGGCATACCATGTTCCACCGGAGTTAGAGGAAATTTAAAGCCTGGGTCAATTCAAACGAAGACAAGTCCCAATACAAGCCGTTTGAAAGTGTGCAAGTTAAATGTGGTTGGGAAAATAGAAAAAGGAAGTGTGTTCCCGACTGTACCAGTGGAGTGCATGTAAGATTAAGATTGAGCATAGAGATTAAGTCTGGGGTTAAAGAGATGGACAGGGAAAGGATGAGATTAAGTTGCAAAAAGTGTCGCAAGAGCAATTCTCGACTGATATAAAGTATGCGACTGGAGAGTGTGGAAGAGCAGTGCTCCTTGTAATAGTGAGAGTGTAAGGAAAATGATGCTTTAATTCGACGGACAGATAGAGACTGGAGAGAGTTAATGAGAGAATTAGAGTTGATAAAACTACAACACTAGACTCCACCTTTTTAAGAAGAGATGTATGAGTGAAACCATCCCAGCTGTATGAGGTATACTCTATACATGAAAATATGACACCGCTTGGAAGAACAAACAGTTGATGAAGTTTGAAAACATTTTGAAGGCGCTTTAGAATACCCATAAAGAATAATGTGATCCTTCAAATTAAGATCATGAGAAAAAGAAACAACATGAATTTAAAAAAAACAGATGAATAGTTGAGTTTTGTGTTTCGAGGATGTTGTATTATTTTTTTTGGAATATTATATCTGGTAGTAAGATGAAGGAACTGCTTTTTAGGGGCATTGAAAACAACCATGTTTATAATGCCACAATTTAAAATTTGAAAAAAGGCAGAGGGTAGTTGTTCCATGACCGCCCCCTAGCGAAGAACACTTTCGAAATGAAATTGATAATAAAGGGAGGAGTCATCAACTTAGGAGTTAATAGGTGAAGAAGTAATAGGTAAAAGGTCATCAATCAAAAGCACAAAAGAGTTTGGGATGGGGCCGACCTTGAGGGGAACACTATTATTTATAGATTTAAAGAATTAACGGTGGCCGTCTGCAAGTGCTGTCATAGGACGGCCGGAGAAAATTCACAGAGAAGAAAATAGATATCGAAGGAGGGAAATTTAGAAATCAAAGCTTGGTGGCAGACTCTATCAGAAGCTTTTGATATGTTTACCGCCACAGCAAAGGGTTTTACCGAAATGCCGAAGGGTTGATGACCGCCAGTAGAACGTTCTTACGAAAACCATACTGCCGATCATATAGATAAGAATTAAAGAATTGAGATGCTTTCTAATATACCTGTTAAGGATAGATTCGAAAACTTTAGGATGAATGGAAGTTAGTGCGATAGGACGATTGATTGATGGTTGATAGGACTCCCCCTTACATTTGCGGACATCATTCTCTGCAGAACTGAGCCAAACCTATGTTATCCAGCGCATGTTTTAAAAAAGGTGGAAGTAGATTGACAAAGACGAAATAGTTTACCAAGGCAGGGTGCAAGCTCGGAAGCGCAAATTTTGAGAACTACAGGAAGAATACCATCACGTAACGCAACATACCCTTGTATATGTGGTTTAGATGACGTTCCTAGACGAGTGAGAGCTAATAATTGTACAATGCTGGAGGGGGAGTTATGGAGGAAATTAAAACAGGAACCGTCTAAGGTGGAGTAGAAGAATAGGTTTGAGCGAAGGGTTCAGTATTAGCTGAAGGTAAAAATGCAGTTGAGTTGTGCCGTCGGATGATACCAGAAGAGAGAAAGAGAAAAAGTTTAAGTTAAACTAACATATTTCCAAAATGAAAGAAAAGGCGTAAACAAGAGGATTCAGAAAAACTATTTTATTTTCTAAGAAGAATAGAGTAGTAAGTGTTACGAAGAATAGACATTGCACGATTCCAAGATGAAGTACAAGTTGCGCGAGTTTCTTGAGTTTGAAATCGACGGAATTTCAAATTGGAAAATATCATGAGAACAAAAATCGAGAAATCAAGGTTTGTTAAGTTTAGATGAAGGTAAATAGTAGGGAATGTACAGCTGCGTGCCCAAGAGAATCTCATCGGTAATGCACTTAGCACATTCCGAGGGACCTCTCCCATGGAAGTTGTAGGCATCCCATGGGAAATTAAAAAAGTACGACAACAGGTCCTACCATTTAGCAACACATACAAAAACGTTTCCTCTCCGTAGCGTGGATCTTTCCTGAGAAAGACTTTAAGAGATAGAACAGGGTTAATAGATGAGTAGGTTAAATCAAAGAGTTTAACAAAATAAGGAGAAGGATTGGAATTTAAAAAAGAGGCCTAGAATTTTAAGTTCATCTCCTAGATGATCAGATACACTAGTTAAGAACTCCATCAACTGCGCGAGGTCATTATGGACAAAGAAAGGATTTGCCAATTTCACTAGCTGTATCATGAGAATTAGAGGAAAGCACAACAATCACTCTTGGCCGAAAATTAAAGATAGACACAATGAGAAGAAGTAGAGTAGGGTCTTCTTTCAGAACGGCCACACACCTGAGCTTCGGGAAAGAATAAAAGGTGAAGTTTAGAGCTGGCATAGATGGAGAATAGAATTAGGTAGAAGAGTATGGGTACGACGATAAAGGTTTTTTTCTCAAAACATATTGGAATTTAGTATTGAAGATCGCGAAAGTTCCAAAAATTAATGAAGAAAGGACACTGTTCATCAAAACAGGGCGGCAATTCAGCGATGACACCGGCACCGGCACTGGCACCGGCACCGACACCGACCCAAGCACCGCAAGCCGTCAACCTCCAAGTGGCGATGCGGGAGAGCGGATGAGGAGCTATTTTTGAAAGTGGGCCCAGTTTTGGCTTCTCCGAGGCTAGTCGTGTAGATTCAATTTTGAATTTCTTTTTAAAAGGAAAGTGTTATCAGCAATAGTGTTAATGACACGTGGATAAAGGGAAGCATACTGTAGTTCTTTTAGAATGTGGAGATGAGAACGAAAAGGGAGAACCATTGGACATTGGAGTGGAATATACCCTAAAATTCTATACCTGCCACATTGGGGGTAATCTCATCTCTTCAGACACGCTTTTTATATTTATGTGTGTACTTATGTGTGCATGAAAGTATTAAAATACATGCATGCATACATACGTACGTAAAAATGTTTGCATATATGTATTATTATTAATAAAAGTGGAGTGAAAAGAATAACAATACTGTATACCTGAAATTTCCTTTCTAACTATTTTAAATCATTATTATAATTATGATTATTATTATTATTATTATTATTATTATTATTATTATATTATTATTATTATTCATCTATTATTATTATTAATTATAAATTGGATACTTTGGTCACAATCTATTGACGTTATTATTAATTATTATATATATTTTATTATTATATTATAATATTATTATTATTTATTATTTTATTTTTGAATTATGACTATATTTTATTATATTTATTATATATATATTATTATATATTAGTTAGTATATAATATATTATATTATTATTATTATATTTTTATTATTATTATTATTATTATTATTATTATTATTATTATTATTATTATTATTATTATTATTATTATTATTATTATTATTATTATTATTATTATTATTATTATTATTAATATTATATTAGTAATAATACTATTTTATTTCTAGTCCGTCTAAACTTATTCCTTTACCGATCTTCATTATTATTATATATATATATTATATTATATATTATTATATTATTATTTTATTATTATATTTATTATTATTTTTATTTTTTATATTATTATTATATTATTATTCATTATTATTTTATATTATTACTTTTATATATTATACTATTATATTATTATTATATTATTATTATTATATTATTATTATTAATTTTATTATTATTATTATATTATATTATATTATTATATTATATTTATTATTAGTTAATATTATTATTATTATTATTTATTATATATTATTTTATTATTATTAAATTATAATTATATATTATTATTACTTATTATAATATTATTATTATGTTATTCTTATTGTTATTGTTATTGTTATTTTATTATTTTATTGTATTGTTATAGTTATTTTTTGTATTAGTTTTTGTTTTTTGTTTTTGTTTTTGTTGTTATTGTTGTTTTTTGTTATTGTTATTTTTATTTATTATATTATTAATATTATTATTATATATTATTATTATATTATTATTATTATTAGTATTATTATTATTAATTATTATTATTATAATTATTAATTATTATTATTATTATTATTATTATATATTATATTATTATTATTACTATATTATTATTATTTATATTATATATCTATATTATTATTATTAATCTATATTATATTATATATTATATTATTATATTATTTTATTATTATATTATTATTATTATTAATATATTTTATTTATTATAATTATTAGTCAATATTATATTATATTATATATATTATATTATTATTATTATATTATATTATGTGCATTTACTATTATTATTATATATTACTTATTATTATTATTATATTATATTATATTATTTTATTACTATTTATTATATTATATTATTATTATTATTATTTTTATATCATTTTATTATTATTATTTTATTTTTATATTTATTATTTATTTTATATTATATTATTATTATAATATTTATATTAATTATATATTATTATTATTATTATATTATTATTATTATTATATTATATTATTATTATTATATTATATTATTATTATTATTATTATATATTATTTTATATTATTATTATTATTATTATGTTATTATTATATTATTGTTATTGTTATGTATTATTGTTATTTTATTGTTATTTTATTGTTATGTTATGTTATTGTTATTGTTTTGTTTGTTTGTTTAGAATTGTTTGTTTTGTTTTTTGTTTGTTGATGTATTGTTATTGCTTATTGTTTTTTATAACGTCAGATCTTAGGCCCGCGGATTCAAAGATACCAACCCTTAAGCCTAGCGGTGCTTTGCCACTATGTACATTCCTCACGTCAGGCCAAACCTAGCGACTATCATTGTGCAACAAGCAGCGATTCATCTTAAGCTGGTGTATTCTCCAACATTACTAGTTTCCGCTGCTTTTGTCAGTCCCTCGACAGATTTAACAACAAACTTGATTCCTTTCTGTACGTGAAAGGCTTTCCCGGAATTTACTCCTCAACCAATCCTGTACTTGCTCTAATTATCACTTTCCAAGACCATTGAAATGGTCCTTACTACCACCCGACACACTTTTTAACGTGTCACACCCAACCCACTCGACGAGCAGGAACCCCTCGACGCATATCCACTCCCCCCGACAATGTGTCTATACCATCCCGACTAAAACCCACTTATTCTCCATTCAAGACAAGAGAGCACAAAACTATCGCACCACGCTGCAAATCCCCTCAATTTTGACCAGACCCGCCACCCTCCCCAGTACCCCCCTCGCCTACCGTATCCTTTCTGCCTTGCTTCCCACATTAATCCAGCCTAGCGGATCCATACAAAACCCCACCTAAATCTGCTCCCTGGTCAGAACACAAGCGCTCGACCCATCTCAGCGCACAACGATACAGACTTTAGCTTCATGCGCCGTACCGAAATCCCACCTGCCTCCTATCACAATAACACAAAACACCCCTACCTCCTAAGCCTCCCTCCCGGCATACAAAACTACCCACCCCGTACTAACTACCCCCACGCACTCGAGAAAATACCACCACACTCAATTCCCATACAAGAGCACTCCGCAGAGGAATAAGACATCGCCCACCGACGACCTTTGAATGTCCGGCATACCAAAGACAAAAAGCTCCTGTGTACCATTGCTGCGAACAGCCTGCCCCCTATATTGTTTTTTTGTCTCATCTTTGTTATTGTTTATTGATATCTGTTATTGTTACTTGTCTATTGTTAATATATTTGATTTATTGTACTCTGTTATTATTTCTTATTTTTTTTTTTTTTTCTTTAATTTTTTTTTTTTTATTATTTAATAATTATTCTCTATGTGTAGATATTAAATTACTTTTAATTATTATCCATTTTATTAGTAGATATTATAGTTATTATATTATTTATTAATTGATATACTATATTGATTGTTCTTTTATCTTATCTCTCTCATTATTATCATGTTATTCTATCTATTGAGTGTGATTTATATGTACCACTATATATTATCTATTATTATTATTTATATACATTAATATTATCTATTAATTATTATTATTTTTTTTTAATTTATTATTTATAATTATATTCCCTTATTATTCATTATTGATTATTTTTAATTATTATGTGATTATATAAGTATCTCTATTTTATGTGAGTTTTGTCATTTTCATTCATTTATTGACTTTCAATTACTACTCTCTATTCATTTTTTTTTTATATAAATATTATCCTATATTATTTATATAATTTGCATTATTATATTAATTAAATACTCTCGATTCAAATTTTTAAGTATTACATCTATATATTATATCTCTCTCCATTAGTCATATCGTACAGTAGTCATCGAAGTACCAGTCACCGCTAGTCACGTACAAACCGTGAGTCCATGTAGGACATAGACCCATCTTCAAGAATTCCACCCTCGCAGTCAGCTCTAGTAGTATAGTAAGTTCTCTCTTTTATTGATTATATTTATCTTTTTCAATATTATATATAATTTAATAATATATTTATATTAATTATTCTCACAATTTTGATAGCATTATGTTATTTAGATATAGCCTCGTTTATTAATATTCATTATCCATATATATCACCATTAAATTATATTTATTTATATTATCTAATTCATTATTATCTCTATTATTTTTATTATTATTCATTCATCATTAATAATCATTATTTCCATTATTTACTTCATTCACAGTATCTGTCATTCATTCCCCAGTATCATGGTGTGTCTAAGAGTAGAACAAGTCTGTTACAGATCGAACCTCATTAGTAGTTAGCCTGAGTTGTAGTAGTTCTCTACGAGAAACCATTAAGTCGTACAAATCTAGCTGAGTAGTTTATCCATGGTGGGTAGTACGGCTCGTGTAGAAGTGAAGAGAACGCGATTGAAAGATTTAGATGTAAAGTGATATAGCCCTATAGCTAGTTCCCACCTTACAGTACTAAGTAGGCCACAGTATCATCTAATATTATTATTTATTTTTACAATTTGTTATTATAGTTTTTTTTTATAATTTTCAATTTATTATTATTATTTTATATTATTATTATATATTATTAATATATTATTATTAATATTATTCATTAATTATATATTAATAATATTATTTATTATTATTATTATTATTGTTTATTATTATTATGATTATTATATATTATTATTATTATATTATTATATATTATTATTATTATATTTTTAATTATTATAATTTAATATTATTATTATTATTTATATTTTTTTTTTTTTTTTTTAATTATCATTATCATTTATCTTATTAGTATTTTTATTTTTAAAAAAAATTATTTTTATTATTTTTATATTTATTATAATTATTAAATATATATATATGATTATTTTATAGATATTATTATTATTATTATTTTATTATTTTATTATTATTATTATATTATTATTATTATTATATTATTATATTATTATATAATATATATTATTATTATTATTATTATTATTTATATCAAGAGTAGTAGTAGCAATAGTACTATTATTTTTATTTAATATTATTATATTATTTATTATTTTATTATTATTACTCTTTTATTATTATTATTATAATTATTATTATTTTATTATTATTTATTATTATTATTATTATTATTATTATTTTATTATTATATTATTTATTATTATTATTATTATATATTATTATTATTATGTATTATTATTATTTATTATATTATTAATATTATTATTATTATTTATTATTATTATTATTATTATTATTATTATTATTATTATTATTATTATTATTATTATTATTATTATTATTATTATTATTATTATTATTATTATTATTATTTTTTATTATTATTATTATTATTATTATTATTATTATTATTATTATTATATTATTATTATTATTTTATTATTCATTATTATGTATTATTATAACAAAACTTTTACCTCTCAGATCGTAAATTCTAAGAGTGTGGGATTGGCTCAAGTTACAAGGGAAAGAAAATCAAATGTTTTATCTTTTTTTATTCCTTTAGGCTTTAGGGATATAAATTTTCCTTGAACAAAAATGAATTATGAAGAAGATTTAACTTGAATTTATCATGATTTTGTAACTCGTGTCACCTTAACATGTTTCATTCGAGTTTCGTTATTTTCTGATAAACATGATGTTGTTTAACTTGTGGATCGTTTAGTTTATGTTTTAATCAAGAATGTTTACATTGACAACAGATGAGGAAGGATTGTTGGAAGGTGTTTTAAAGGCGCAGACGTAAGGAAATTGAGTTTTAAGCACCTAAAATTAAGATACCTTCTCATAAAAACCTTATCCAGATCATCAAGAGTAAATCAGAGAACTGAAATTAGATCAAACTCTAGATGCAAAAGGTGAATCAAATTTGAAATGAGGAGAACAATGGGGTGTCTGGTTATCAGCATGAAAACAAGTAGGTTTAGGTCAACAGTTAATGAACGGTAATGAAAATTTTGAAAAAGGTATGAGATAAGACTGACGTCTGTTTAAATCACTATTGACATGAAATACAGATGCACTACCAACTTTATCATGCTGTCCTTTAAACGTTTGAAAGAAAAGATAGACATGGATTAAGAAAGTGAAGAAGGAAACTCTAAGGAAGAAAGAGAGGTGATGCTTCTCATACACTGTGAAATTCCATTTGTATGTCATGAGCTACCACGTTCACATATGTCCCAATCTCATCAATAATTCCATCAAAACCTGAGGATTTGCAATTTTTGAACTTTCTCCCTCTACCTATTAAACCCACCCTACTATTTACCTTATCCCCAAAAGTACCTATTTGTTCTTACACCATGCAAACCATAACAGCAAACATGCATTAAATGAAGCATGCATCTGTCCACATTCGCACACTTTTCTCACACCCATTCCATCAGCCACGAAAGTGCCATCCCTGTTTTCATAATTCTGTGAAGATTCTGCTTACCCTGCTTTCTTAGTCCCTCCTTCATACTTCCTTCTAGAGGAGAGATTACTTTTATTTCTTCCTTGGGTTTGGTATCTATGGTTGTCTCGGCGCTTTCCATTCCCACTTTTTATTTACCTTATTCCTCTATTTTGCACATGACGTATACGACAAAATCTTTTAAGTCTTTCGTTTTCCCACTTATTCATTGTTTAATAAACTCTTAATTTCTTCTTGAGACCATTTCTTATTTACTATCTTCGGCTTTATGATGATGATCATCATATCAGTCTCTTTTTTAACTTTTTTTAACCGCTTGTATATATATATATCATCCAATTCCACTTTTTTCTTTTCTTTTTTTTTTTTTTTATTTTTATGTCATATTGGCATTCCTACTATCCTACTTCTCAGATGCAGTTCGCATACTTCTTTGGTACTAAACTACAAAGGCTTCTCGTTATTCGGATTTCGTTTGGTCTGCATTTGGTTCTAGTCAATGTAACATTAACGGCAATGAACAATTTGCAAGTGCTCTGGACTTTTTGCGGCGTTATTACCTTGTTGCTTTCCTTAACTCTGCGTCTACAATTATATTTTTTACCCACTATCCTTCCTGATCTCTATCCTTTCTCAGTTATATGTATGCTATATCTTATCTTATAGGTTATACAAGCATTATGATGATTCTCTGATATTCGCGCATCTCACGGTTCCATATATAGGTATATATACATTCTATATCTACATACTTCAACATCTCTTTTCATCCAACAATAAAATCAGTCAAACTTTTTACTTCGATGCTGTCTCTATCTCTACACCAACTTTTTTATACTTATGAATGTTCTATGTGCTTTCTAAAGATGTTAACTTCATTGACCTCATACACATTCATCTTCCTCACAGAAATCAATCAGCCCTTCATATATATTATTCTACATCTTTCTCGCTGCACCCCTAACGCAGCTGTTTATATCTTATTTTTCGATCACCATCTAGTTTATTCAAGTTCATCTAACACAATATAATCTGAAGCCCTCTACTCACTTATCCATATACATTATTCGTTAATTATGCCAAGAAAGTCATCCCTCTCCTTCAATTATCTCGCCTAAGTATGGGTCCACATAGTTAGCAAATCAACATACTTTGATTTCTTAAACTTACAATTTAATCAGTTGTATTCTAGTACTATACCAAACAAAACATCTATAGCTCTCTGGCTACATAGTACTCGTTGAGAATCGCTCCACATTTTATCTACCCCATGATCATTCGCTACACACTATCTATCATTTTCAGTCACATTAGCCACTTTTAATCCACACCACTCTTAATCACCCCACTTCTCCTTGGATTCTTTATTGAGTCAGGGTCATGGAAGGTGAATTCTACAGTTTCTAAAGATCAATCTCATCACTTTATGTATATCCTTTTCTCATCACCTTATTTATTGCTCTCTATAAAATTCGCATGTAAATTCCAAACTGATTCATACTATTATTCAGAAATGATATGCAAGTTGTCCCTTTAATCACTGTGTGATCACTAACCTGGTCTGAGGATAGCTCATTATCTCAACATTTCATAAGCGAAAGATAAGTGATTAGCGGGTGCACCTAACTTGTGACCAAGCTCATCCACTTTAGTCCTTTTATGTATCCTCCTTATCCTAATTCTCTTACTTCCGACACTATGCTTATTCATATATCTTACTGTATGTTCGATAGATATTTTTCCCATTCCCCTTTACTTACTATTTTATCTTTTTCTTTCTTCATATCGGTGTAGTTATTGGTGAAAAATTATCATAATTAATGAGTAAAAAGAAGTTTTGTTATATTTTCGTGTATCTTTATACAATAGTTGGCATGTGTTTTATGGTGTGCATTCGCCGGTGATATCACTCGAGGCGCCGAGTCTACTCCGGGCCTGGGAGTTTGGTGGCCCCCCATCCTGGTTTTAGAGGGCAAGAAAGTTCAGGGTTTTGTGACATTAGCGCCGAGATATGGCGTATACCCCGATTGGGTCGGTGCCGGCTTCTCGGGGATGCACCTTTGGAAGGGTCGTTATTAGGCCTTTCTCTGTGGATTTACTGGGCCTGCCGTCCGCGCTATGGGGTTGATTTTCACTTCTACTATTTTTTTTTTATCCGGTATTTTCATACGGTTCTTGCCGTTCCACCTCGTACCACCCATCCACCCTGGTATGAGGTGTTTGGTCACATCTTATCCTCAGTTTACCATAACTATTGTTATATACTAGTCAGAGCAGTACTTCTCTTCTTTCTCCTTCTCTTCTTTCTGCCTTTTTCTCTTCTTCTCCTTTTTTCTTATTTTTTTTTTTTTTATCTTCTTTTCTCACTCTTTTCCTCTTCTTCCTTCTTTTCTTTTTCTCACTCCTCATTCGGGTGGCTGGCCCCCCTGTTGCTTGGGCTCCGTACTCCTTTTTTCCCCTTGGCTTTCTCGTCGGTCTCTCGCCCACCTGTTCTTCTCCTTTGTCTGGACAGCCCTCCCTCGTCCTTTCTCTCGTGCTCCGTCCTCGCGTGGTTTTGCCTGCCCCTCCAGTCTTGCGTTTGTTTGTTTCCCCCAGCTTGGCGTTCCTTTGCCCTCGCCTCTTCTTTCTTTTTTCCCTCTAAGCTGTCGTTCCCCTCCTCACCAGCGCTTCTTCTCTCTCGCGCTGTCTCATCCTCTCTCTCAACATGAATATATATATATATATATAGGCCCCCGCGCTCCTCTCTACGAACGTCGTGTTTCCTCTGTGCTCAGGATCCCGTTACCGTACGCTCAGTATCCTGGAAGTTTCGTTTATATTGACGCCCCCCAGTCGAAGGACAACTTGTATGCCGCCTGTCGCCCTCGACCATGCGTAACACAGCCGTCTTCTTCACTGTCTCGCCTGCGTCTACACTATTACTATCCGTATTCTTATCTATACATATCTATCTATATCTAGTTCTATATATCTATATCTACTATATATAATATCTTTTCTTATCTCTCTCTATCTCTTTAACATAATATCTATCTTTCTTTTACTCTTCTATTTATCTAGTTATTTTTTCCTTATTATCTATCTTCATCTATATCTACTATATTATATGAGGCTACGTGTCATGGTCTATCCAATCATTTTGGTAACAGAGAAGCCACTTTGACACTCAAGCCTTGCAGAGATTATTCCTTTTCCTCCTCCCCCTCTTTTCTTATCTCTCAGCTTCTGCCTACTTTTCACCTATATCACCACCGGCCCCCCTTTCTTATCGCACTTTGCCCCCTCATAATATACTTATCTAATTAAGAATTTCACCCTCACTGTTTATTATTATCGTATTATATAGGCTTTATCTTTTCATCTCTTCTATTACTGTACTCACTCACCTTTGTGCACACGCGCTGCTAACTCATAACGTCAGTATATTCTTTACTTATACCCCCTTTTCCTCAACCTTCCCGGCCTTATCGTATATATACTAATAGCCCTCAGCTGTACCTACCAGATTACACTAACGGCTGAGCCTATAGCCCGGCTACCCCTTTACTCCTTGACTACTATATATATAATCACATATACCTCTATCTTTATATGTCTACACGCTAATAGTACCTGTAGCCGGTCCCATTAGCTGTACCTAGTACTATACCGCCTCTTTACCACTGGTACCGGTATACATCATTAACAGTTTTTCAACCCTACTAGTGATAATATATATATCGGCTTTAGTTGCTACGCTGTGCGTACGTTCTAACAGTCATCCTCACTCTAACTTTTGTATACCGGTTAAGCTTTGCCAATATTATTACGCCCTCACTACCCTACCTGTTTTGATCATATAATTGCCTTCTTCTCGTTATTCTTTCTGAACATTCCGCTATTGTCTACTACAACTCTGTACTTCCTAGTGTAATGCTACCCCGCCCCCCTATATACGTACTACTAGAGCATATTTTATGTCCCCGACCTGCACTGCTCTTATCTCGCTTCCCTACGTTACATTTCTTAGGTCACTATATGCACCGTTTACTACATATCCCTACGCCTACTCGCCCCTCACTTTGAATCATTACTTTATTTACTGCTATTGCTTGTACGTGTTTCTTTTACCTGTCCATTCACCTCTCTTTTTTTTGTCCTTACGTTACCCTCATTTAGTGTTTCTTAGCTAATTTATATTATTATCTCTCCATATCTTCACACCGTTATCTAAGGCTGCTTACTTATATTTCGCGGCCCTAATAGTCATTATTTCCGGTGTGTGAGGGTCTCAGGCCTGTCTGGTACCTCTTTTATTCTACTTTATTTCCTTCCTGGTTCTTTATTTATACCTCTTGACCTTTCGTGACTTTATTTTAGTGAGACTGAGGCTTCGAACGCAACCTTTCAAGCGGATGCTTTTCGCTCCCATGCGTCTGGGTCGCTCACCCCGCTTTGATATTTATTTTCTACAACACGACTGATATCTCACACGTGCCCCGTACTCACTCACTGACGCTTGCCACACCGTCTATGTCTTTTCCTTTGAGCTTCGTTGCTCATCGCTCCTCCCGCCACTAGTTTCCATCGTGGTGTTCCCCCGATCTCGCCATATCTTTCATCTCTTCACTCTCTGTCTTTTCTGTCCTTCTTTTTGCTTCTTCCCGTCTGCTTGGCGCGATGTTGCGTCTCCAACGCCCATACTTCCTTAGTCTCTGTCGAGATTGGAATCAAGAATTTTAATAGTTCTCAATAGCTCACGGGAACTACCTTATCAGCGTGAATCAGAACGCATATACACGTTTAAACTTGAGAGCCATTCTATTGTCGACCCCTTCTGATCGGCACGCGCAATCTGCTGCGTCACGTGATGAAACCTCATCGATCGTCACCCATTGCACTGGCTCTGATACTGTAATGCATAAGACTCACCGTTCCTTTTGTGGAGTCGAAGGGTCCAGAGTCACCACCACCTTCGAGATTTAGGAGATCTTTTCCCATAGCATAAAATTATCACTGTTCCCGCCCGCGTTCCGCGGGATTTCTTAGCGGGCTTGGCGTGTACGTACCTCCGAATGGTTATCGTATACTCTTCTCTTATTAATTTCCGGCTCCGTCTCAAACGCTAGGAAGCATTTTGCCCACCACCCTAGTACTTCTTATGTAGTAGATGTTAGTAATACAGTCACATCAGCATATCAATCCGCATTCGCTAACGAAGACTGAAAGATGTAATAAAACTTAGAGCTAGATATATGCGGCTTCTGGGTTCTGACACTCTACTCACCTAATTAATGACATCCCCGCTTCGCATCCCCAATACTTATCCGTTCCAGGGCTCCTCCCCGCACCGTCCCCCTCCCTTGTATCTTACTGGGCTGTTTTTCTCAGGGTTATTTTTGGAGGTGGGGCCGATTGGTCTCCATATCCATCGTTCTCGGTCCTTCGCCGCGCTAACAGCAAATTTTATTCTGCTTCCTCCTAAAAATAAACAATAAAATTCAAATTTTTCAGTCGGTTTTGACCATGCAAACACCAAACACTGTAGCTTTTTTGCTGTCTAAAAAAAACGTCGTTTGAGAGTATTTTTCCGTGTCTGTAGTCATTGTTTTCTCAGAATTTCAGATTTTCATAACCCATGTTCTTTTTGAAACTGTCTAAACAGAATTTCCAGATTTTTTTTTCGAATGGACTTCAGACATTGAACGTATGGCATATAGGGTTTCATTCCGGCCTACAAAATGCTTGCGAGTTATAGCTTTTTCATTTTTCTTTAGGTTTTGTGCTCAGGTTGTCCATTTCAAAACATACTTTTTCCTTCCTTTCTTCAGGAAATTCAGACCTGGAAAAATACTGGGCATACCAACAACAAATTTTATTCTGCTTCCTCCTAATGCCTATATCATGAATTTTTATTCAAATACAGATGATTTGCTTATGTGTAAAGCGATGGTGCTTATGATTTGTTATCTATCATAATTTCTTTGTTATGGCTTTTGCTCTCTTGCTAATCATCAGGTTTAAATTTTCTGTGTTGTTTGTTTGCCTCTCAACTTTACAGACTTTCTTAAAGTTTACGATATTCAAATCTCAAGATCGAGACGCTTTTTCCCCTCTTTTTTTCTGAAATTATCATTGAGACAATTTTAATGTTTTCCTACTACTCCCCTGGGTAAAAATTTTACGTTTCTTATCACTCCTTACGAAAATTGTTGAAATGAAAATTGAATGATGAAAATTGATGTTTTAAGTGATTACACTAATAATAATTAGAATGTGACAAAAATCGTTCTCTACAAGTGAGATGTAATGTATCAGATAATAGACATGCATGTGAGAGTTAGGAACGTTGAGAAAACTTTTACTTATTCATTATTTATTCTTAAAGAACTCATTAATATAAGATCATTAACGTTGTGTTTTACATACTTTTCTATAGCCTGATTAAATGATGTTTTCAATTTACCCTTGGCTGAAATAGTGTTTCAATAATATCATTATTATATAATTATATAATAATATAACTATACTATCTCTTACTTTTTTTTCAAATAGCTTTTTTTTCTGTATAATCCGATTTAGTTTTGTGTTGTTATCAGATTCACACATAGGTATCCAGATGATCTTGAGATTTGTTATATTTGAAATATAAGGCCGAAAATGTTTAAGGTTTTTCGCAGTATAGCATTAGATACTCATAATATGTATAATTTCGCCGCAAGAATGCAGTATGGAAGGCACAGGGCATATTTATAATATACTCATTAATTAATTAGAGGATTATATTCAACAATAATATATATATTAATAATAATTTATTGTGATATACAGAAGTAGTATTTAATATACTTAATATATATTTTTTATTCCCTTTCTTATTGATGATTTTATAAACATTAATTATATGATTAATTCTAAATATATGATTTATATAATTAATATATATATAATAACATATATAATATATATATAATTATTTAAATCTATGATTCAATGTTTATTATATCTTGAAGCGTAGCATCGAATTATAGAAACTATATTATATATGGGATGACTTTATAATTTAATAGGTTAGTACTAATTATTTATAGATAAATAGGATTGGTGTATTATACCTTAAAATTATTATCATTATACTATAACTATAAATAATATATATACTATTACTATTAAAATAACCACGTACTATATAGTATTCTGAAATTTAGTATAATCATGATAGGAAATGTATAATAAATACTAACATAATTCTGTATGATTTCAATAATCACATTAATAGAGGTATATCTATATATATATATTATAGTAACAATAAATTTGTAAAAAATATATAATACATATATATTTACTTAATAATAAAAATACATATTAATATGATAGTGAATAATTATATAAAATAATCAACTATAGATAATATATATATAGTTGTAAAGAGCGATATATAGATATATATATTAGTGATATATAAGAATAATAATAATATATAGATATACATATAGAGGAGATAGCAAGTTAATATTGAGTAATAATATTTAGGTAGTAGGTATAATTGGTATACTTAACATATATAGCAATATCTATTAATTTAAATCATAAATAAGAGACTTTTGATGCAGAAGTTTTTTTTACATGATATATCTAATTATTGTTTATATTGAAATATTAAATAAGTCGTATCAATATAATATATCCAATAATTAATATAAATAATATAGAAATTTGTATAACTAAAATATTAATATATACACATATTTATATATATACAATATATATATAATATAATACTGAGTTGAGTATACTGTTGATATTTAGCAAATAATTGAAATATAAGTATAAAATAGACGTATTATAAGAGAATTTTATATATTTAACATTAGGGTACAAAATCTCTGCTTTTGTTATTTATACTTGCCAGCATATTGTAGAAAAAGTAATGTTACATCTTTTACTCTCACTATGGACTTCTAAAAATAGTAGTTTTCAGTGGCATTTCGGAAAAGAATTAGAGAAACACTGTGATAGAAAAAAGCTGATATTTTCAGTATCTGTACAAGTCAATATTGGCAGAAAATAATTGAGAACCGGGGGGGCTTTTTTGAATTTTCAACCATGCCGAAGAAAGGAGATTATGCAGATATTTGACGTAAATTGCGCAAATATAGATAACAAGTGAGACTTACATGTCATAGCAGATCGAAACAGTAATTGCATAAAGCAGTTTCAAATTTCATATTCCCAAATTTTTTTAAAAAAAACACTATGAGGTAACATCAAATAATTGGGCTTGTGTAGATAGGAGCCTTATTGCAGCGAAAACTATCCTCAGATATATATAATAATAGGCGCCGTGTTGTGACAACAACTTGGGCCCATTAATTTCCGACTCGTGATTCCTACTCAGCAGGTCACTGAGTGAGACTATAAATATACTTATATATGGCGATTTCAAATATTTATGTCAGATATTTGGTCAATAAATTTTTATTGATAAGTTTATATAGTTTATAATAACAATAATATCAATTATTTGGAATGAGCCTATACATACTACGTATAGTAATACATAATTTAATTATCAAATGGGTATAATACGTATATATATAGGATAAATCTAATATTCAGGATATATATTAAAAATCTGTATTAAAAAAAGTCCAAAAAGATGGGGAGAAGTAAATTTGATATTAAACGAAACTATAGTAATTATGTACAATAAATACAGTTTATAATGTAATATCAATATTAGAAGGGAATAAATCTCCATTATTAAATATCTAAACATTAATAAATAGATAAATTAGCTAATTATTTATTATTTATATATGATATATGGAATAGTATATGCCTAATCAATATTGAAAAGAAAGACAATTGAGTAGAGCTATTCACATTCTATTATTAATCTTTTTGGTAATTAAACTATCATATTCGTGTGTCATGAGAAATTAATTATTTTGATGTCTCTATCATTATTAATGATGAGCAAAAACTTTGCCCTGTTAAGCTCACACATGCATAAATAGTACAATGAGATTAGGTAGAACCAAATACCACATAATATTGTTTAATATGTTAGTAAACGGAGATTTTGTACGACTTGATAGTGTGTTATCAAAAATATTGATATTTACATTATTGATCAGTAGGGTATGTAACATACTATATTATATAATACACATTTAATGATATAAAATTACGAATAGATATGGGAGTATTCCCTGAGTATATTATAGAAGTTATATCGGTTAATTATATTTTCATCACAATCAGCAATACTGTTAATATTATTTTTTATATTATAACCTCTATTATTATATATAAATTTATATGTAAAATGATACATAATATATATATCTACTAATAATGCTCCAATTAGCTTGGCCATTGTCAGTAGTTAATACGCTAATTTTTTAAGTCAAATAATGAGTATTCTTTCTATAATATACGAATCTAGTGAAAAGGAGAAAAATAACGCAATAATGAATATACGTAAATTTAATCATTCAATATCTGTATATAGGCGAAGAAAACATCAGTAAGTATAGTAAAGTTTTTAACAATCGGAGTGTCTAAGCTCGTATGGATATTGCAAATTTTCTACAGTCTGGTATTACTAAACTAAAACAAATATAAGAAGTCTAATATAATCTTTTCAATTTTATCAAATTCTGTTCACACTCAACACATTTGGAAAATGTCCTTCTCACATTCTGCTTTCCTTTATGACGGAAAATTTACGAGAGAATCTCTAAAGTCCCTAAAACCGAATTATGAAAAAAGGGCAGCTAAACTAGTAATGGAATTTTTCTATCAAAATAAAACATTCCAGCTTGATATCTCACTTAGAGAAGGGACCTTAGATCACAGCATAATGGTTTAAGGCAGAGGAGATTTGTAAGAGTTCAGATGGGAATGTATAATCTCAATGGTTGGGGATAAAGGTTCTATTGGTTCATAAGGGGTTGTAATACGCACTTAGCGATTAGTAATTAGTTATGGAATTAAGTTAGGTCTGATGATGTAGGGGTTTAGGGTATAGAATTTTTAGAGGTTATTGCATAGTTTTAGAACTTAAGTTCGTTGGTTCGTTAAAAAGAAATAATCTAAAAAAAAAATCTTTGAGTTTTATTTATCAAATTAAATTCTCAACGATCGTTAATCGCTATTATTTCCTGACAACAAAATTCTTTAATTATGACCTTGTTAAAATTCCCACCCTTTATCTAGCAAAATAAATGCCTTACATGTTTTAAGATTTAAAAATATGAGCATACAACAAGAGGATCTCGAGAGAATTAAATATAGAGTATCTACATAGAGTGTATATTTTGGAAAATCTGGCCTAAAGAATTAAGCCAAAAAGATTTGTTACTCATAGTTTTAACAGCAACATTCAATCATAAATATACTATATATTCTTATATATAATCTATATTTTAAAATATAATTTTTTTTTAGGTAAATATTTTATATATATATCAGGATTATTATTATAAATATAATAATATATCTAAAATGTGATAATATATATATATTGGATAAATATATGACTAAATAGAGTTTAAAAACTATTTAAAAATTCATTAACATTTAATATTAATATAATATAATGACTATGTAATTTTAACATTTTTCCACTATATTAAAACATTGTTAGTTATATATTTAGATTATATATACTACTATATATATATAGGATAACACAAATTAAAATATATATATAATATTACTATATAGATATTATAATATATATATTTTAATATTTTATATAATAATATATATATATATATAATAATATATATTCGGCGGGCACGTGCGCGGTGAGCTTCTCTCTCAGGTTAGGCAGGCTAATTCCCTTAAAAATACTTAATAGTTCTTAAGTATTTATGGATTATTATAATGGTTATTCTTTTTTAATTTATAAATAATATAAATATTATATATATATTAATATAATAATATAATATATATATAATATATATATATATATATAATATAAAATAATAATTAATAATTTAATATTAATATATATATATATATATATAATTAATAAATATTGATATGAAAAATTCATATGTATCCTATATAGACGCTAAAATGAAATACGTACAGTTACATATATATTATTATTATATTTATGTGTTCGAGAAAAACTGAAAATTAAACGAGATTGATTATTAATATACGCAGAATATAAGTTAATCGTTAAGCTTGCTGCAGATTACTAGTTACTTCAATGTAGAGAATTATTTTGCCATTCAAAGTCTACTTGTAAAAATTAATTACTTACTTATGAGTATAACGATAGCATCGAGCAAGTGAAAACTCAATTATCCGCAGTAGTGCTGTGGAATACCAATTAAAATTTGACTAAATAACTTTTTTTTATTTTAATTCACTATATATCTTTGGCCCAAAATAGGTAACTGGCATATACTTACTGAGAACTAAATTTTTTAAGAAATCTCAAAGACCTTTTTTCAGTTATATTTTATGGTCTCTGGGTGAGTTATCTCATCGTTATTTTAAGTCGTGTATATATATAGTACCATATACTCTTTAGCTATTATATATATATATAACTATATATACTCACAAACATATATATATCTACTCACAATAGTATGGAGAATCATAGGGGTATAGGACATATCATTTATATACATATTACTAATACTATTATATGACATATGGAGATAATAAAATATATGGTGGGAGGGTATATGGTCAAAGTATATCAGGATAATTAATTTATATAGTATAGAAATTTTAATAGGATATATATGATTAATATAATACTATTAAAACTATAAATTACTATAAATATTATATATACTTATATATATATATAATCATATTATATTTTATAATTATATATTATATTATAACTTTTGGCTTGGGTGAACGTAAGTATTTAGCATAGGCTATGAGTATTTTTAAGTTTCATGATTAGGTTAGTGTTTAGGTGAAGGTATGGCGGTTAGGTATTTTATACGCTAAATATAATTATTCAATTTATTTCTTCTTACTTAAGCTACACTATTAATTACAAAATTTTGAAAAAGGGCCTTTGTTTTAACTGCGGTGATGAGTAAATTTCGCACATAAAATTAATACAACCGCAAACACAACACCAGCCTACACACACTACACTACACTACACATCACCATTCGCTTCACCCCATACACCAATATACTAACTATATGGTGAATTCGGGTTATTCTTTTATTTTAACTATCTTTCACATACAGCCCGAGCTATAATGGGAGGTTATCGGAACTAAAAGTTTTACATATATCTTCTCTTGCCATCACCCTACTAGGTATCACACTACATATACTATCTTTAGCCTCTTTCATTATTTTATTTATAAATTAAATATTGAGACTTCACCTTCTTCTTGAATGTAATTAAACTATAGTTTTATATTGAGGCGTAGTTTAGTCTTAACCTATGTATTGTAATTGAGGTGATATACATATATATTTATTTTTTAGTGGTATATATATGATATATATATATTCTCTCCTAACTATAGAATAATATTAGTATAGTATTTGTTATATACTTACTAAGGTCCACTATAGTTTCTTTATATTCGCCCCGTAGTTTCTAAGCTTCTTACCTTATTACTTTGTATTACCTTCCCTCTTTGTTGAGATCCTAACCGATTTTTCATATCCCCGCTTGTACCCTCTCACCACTTATCTCACCATATCTCATATATATATTACTGATAGTATAAGCGTCACACCCGTCTTATATCTATAACTTTCTATCTTATCACACCTCTTCGTTTTTCTACGGCTATATCCATCCTGTTGCCCAATGTTAGTCCTGTTTGTTTATTTTTTTTTTTACTCTTACATAAATTGATAAAATTTCTGATCTGAATTAATTCATATTTTTCTTGGACTCTCGAGCAATATATTGTACATGGCCGTTGAATATATTGAAATCAGTTTGTTGTTTTTTTTGTGAGTATCATTCTTTTTTTTACAGCTCTCGCATGTCAAATGAGGCCTAATGAATTAATTTTAGTACCATTGAAGTAAGCATGGAAGCTCAAATCTTTCAGACAAATATTTATTTCTCTTAGTAATTTAATTAATACCTAGCTCATCGCCTACGTTCTCCGGATTCTTCTCTATTCTATAATATCTAATATATCTATTAATATATTATATATATTAATTAATATTATGAATTTATCTTTATGCTAGGTTTTTTATAATATTACTTTATATTACCGACGGTAACTGATTGGATATTTAATATACCATATAAATCTATTATACTATATATCATATTTAGTTGAAAGCATATTTTTTTCTATATCGAAATTATAACCTATATCTCCATTATTATATCATATATTCTTACTATATAATATATATATACTCTTATCTAATATAATATTTCTATACTATATATATTCTATAATTATAATTATCCCCTTCTATATCTTATATGTATCAAATCTTATCTATAATATATAACTATTTAAATAAATAATATATCCTATATACTTTTATATTAAGTAATAAGAGATTCAGATTCTTACACAATTATACTTTTACTTATAGGTTTAAGAATTAAAAATACTCAGATAATATAACTATATACAATTGAACTACTTATATATAGGAAGCATTTTGGAGATAGGTTTAAATTCTTGACTAATAAGAAATTTCATATTTTTTCAACACACAGATGAGATATCTAACCTCAATTTATACCTTAGCACCCATATCATGTCATCTATAATTATATATCGATGCTACTACAGCCGACGGATTTTTTTATATTATCAAGATTTTATAGGCATATTGACTAAATACTAAATAATTTATTTTAATATTTTCATATATGATCATTGGGATAATCTTATCTACCACATATATCATATTTTTCTAACTATACATTGGAGCTCAACAACATAAACCAGTTTACATTTAAAAATATAAACTTAGGTGAATACTCTATGTAGCTACCAAAAATGCGTATCACTCCTTAACCCGTACACTACATACCCATCCAATTTTTTCTTCTACCGCTCCGTTGTTTGTTACTATCCTAATAAATTTTATAACACTTCAACAGCAAGATATTATAATTTATATCAAATGGCTCAATATAGCAATGATCTAACTCATAAAATTTTCTTTAAATAAATTCGTTTTATTCATATAATAAATATATCAATTATAATATATTATATATAAATAATATTATAAAAGCAATTCTATCCTCACTCTACCTTCCGTTGAAACCATTGCACTCGCGATTGATGCAAGACCTTTTCTATCAATCTAATCTTTACGTCTTGCTGGAGCGTGCAACGCAAAAAATTACATAACAGTGGATATAAAAATCTTATAAATAATAAGATTACATCTGAAGATATCCCAAAAGGAGTGATGTTCCACTATTTGTAATAGCCATGGCACAGCAAATATTTTCAACATTTGTTTCGAATGAAGTAAATAATCTGATGACTTACTTTCCGGAGAAGTAGAACTGATAATCATTTTGAAGAAGAGGACATTCTGTTACTTACGGAGGACCCCGTGACAAATATCCCTGTCTCCAGCTCGTTCTCTGAATTCTTTTCTCAGTTTGTCTGAACTTGTATCTGGACATATGAAACGCTTAATACTAATTAACTAACACAAGACTTCAAATTTTCATTTTTTCCGATGGTTCGGACGGCTGGAGCCTATCTGAGTAAGCAAGCAATTTAAAAGATATGTATGCTACTTTAGATCTATTTTTGACGGTCATTTAAGTGACCCAACTTAAGATATATACGAGCTCACAACTATTATATTATAAAGTCCGGGAGTTATTTTCGCCATATATTTGAAAACCAAGTGCGGGTTGGCACTGTCCCTGACATCGCTCCGGAAATCTCTGTCTCCCGCCTCTCAATCTCACACAGAATAAGCAACAAGAGTTATATGCCTGAGAGAGAGCTTTTCACTTATTCACATTCTCAAATATTATTCCACCGCGACAAGTAATGTGCACAATTATTATTAATTTATTATTATTATATTATTGTTGTTATTATAAATCAATTATTTTCTATAATCTTGACATATTTAATATACATCATAAATCTCTCTATAAAATATCTTGTTGTATAATTTATTTACTTAGCGAAGTAGTATAAATAAGTATTATCTAATAAATATCTTAGTGAGCTAGTGTTACTTGTAATAATATAAAGGTATTCCTATATGTTCCCCTTAAGGAGATTGTCCAAAAGATGAAATCGGATAAGTATTTATTGGTATAATGCACAAATTTGTATCACGTTTAATTTTTTAATAAAAGAGTCGTCATAAACTGCTCTATATCGAATGAACACAACACTCTCCTTAAAGACAAGTGGCTATAACCTTAATGGATCATAGATTCTTTTTTTGATGATTAAACCTTACAACATATTTGCAATGTTAAATGAGTAAGGATGTATATGTTAGGTACCCACTAATGCCTTTATTATTCTATAGGTATTACCTATAATTATCCATTAGAGTATCCGTTCTTGAGTCTATAACTTAAACCATACAAAACAGAGTAATAATAAATTGAACTAATATTAGTAGATATTAACCACCCTAAAATCCTGCGTGGGATTATCATCCTCTATAAGCTTAAGTGTCGAACGATTTTAACTAATCTAGATATAGTAAATATTAACAATAGAGGTAGGTATCAGTTTATTCTATGAGATGTATATTCTCTCTGATAAATAAATCAAGACATAGGATCGAGTGACGACTCTTTGTACTACTATACATGTACCACCTTCTCCAGACAATGATACATAACATTTTTCATCAACATATATTATCTAATCTACTCCTTTTCACATCTCTGAAATTGCCATCTAATCGCATCTAATATAATACCTCTAATTATTAACTCAGTAGCGCGGAGACTATTCATCTTCACGCAGGAGTGGGAACTGGATCTCTTCGCTTTAAGTGTGTGGAGCGTCTTTTTGAGCATTACGAAAATATTGTCACACACAACATAATATAATAAAGATAAATAAAAATAATAGATTGAACAATAAGAAATTGAATGTTTCGTATTTTTTCAATGTATTACCACAAAAATATAAAATAATATTATCATCTTCATATCCACTTATAGTAATTTAATGATGAAGGACGTGTAATTGAAACTAGATACAATTGAGATCCGATATAATTATTGAACGCTAGATTAAAACACTTAGAGACATAAGTTAACCATTCTAGAGCAGATGGAAATAGCACGGTTCCATCATAACTGCTAACAATACAAACCTATTTAAATCACATTTACAAAAGAATCATATGTATCTAAACTATAATAAATACACCATAATGATATAATTACTAATCTAAAGGGATATTAATAATAAATAATATATATTGGTTATGAAGTCAAAGTACAATCGACAGCAGGACCTCACCATGGGGCACACAAGGAGAAGCTAAACACATCTTGGTAATAATCACTTCATTTTGGATCCTGCTTAGTACATATTTTTAAATTAAAGCAATTAATTGTAAAATAAATTTCAGTAAAATATTACATAGAAAGCTCTCAAGGCTAATCTGATTCCTTGGGTGATAACGAGTCCTAAATTACATAAATCAATACTGTAAGATACTTAATTCGTTGAAGATACAAGAAAATACTACTCGAGCTAAAGTGAGATAGATTCAGATACAGATATGGATAACCTTTAGAAGGAGTTCATGTGACATAATGAGAAAAGTTATGGGACAATCAACGAATATGGCGAACAGATATGGCGGGTATGGCAATCGGCAAAATTGCAGATGGAGAGATGGAGACGCGCGTTCCTACTCGTGAGATAGAGTTGTGCCTGAGAGTATAAATATCGTGTCCGACTAGAGAGACGGAACATTGATTGTTGTATATGGTTTTTTGTATTAACGTCTGAAAGCGGTACCACAGGTATTGTCCTGCCGGGAAATATCTCACAATATCACTCAATGATTACAGCCTTTATACTAAGTTCAGCTTCCCCTGTGCGTGAGACTAACATTGAGATGTTTTCTATCCAAAAAACAAACACCTTCTCATGGATCAATTTAAAAAGTAACTGGGGACTATGACATTTGTTAAGAGATCACATAGATGAGATATGGCTCATCATGTAGAAGAGACGCTGAACCGTTTCTATATTAGATTAGATAACTCGAGAGCCTTTATTGAGAGACCTACGCCCTAAGACAGGAACAATGCTCAAGACACCATAGAAGCGAGCAGACATTATGAGTGAGATATACTTCGCACTTATCACCATTTAGACAGTACTCAAAATAAAGAAGAGGGGTTCCTCATAAATTAAGTATTTGTTTCTTACGGATGTGAGAGCAAGTATGGAAGAAATTGTTGTAATAATAACAGTACGATACATATTTAGGTATATATGAGAATATGTAGTGATTTTAAGACGACTGGATCAACATACTGAGAGTGCGAAATCATGAATAAATTACACTAAGAGAGGTCTATGATTAAGGAACTGACTCGTAGAAATAAGGTCATTTAATTCTGCCGAAAAATGGAAACATAGTAGGGAACGTATAGGGTAAATAAAGTTATGATATATCAAGTGAAATAAGACAGCATATGGCATCCCACACTGTCCCCTAGTTGTTGGAGCCGTCAGTAAATACGGGAGTAAATTTTTACAAACCGGAACTGGCTGGAATTGAAGTAAGAACAGAAGAATGCTTTTTTAAACAAAACAAAGAAAATATTCTTTGCATATGATTATGAGGAGAAGAGAAGATCGTAGAACCCTATAGACTAAATATGGTTTAGTAGACAGGGAATTAAAATAAGCCAGGTGTAACCCTTTGTCATTGAGAGAAAGGCAGCAAGTTTGTAAAGGGATGCTAAGGATAAAATTAAGGGAAAATGTTATAAACTGGTTATGTATTATGACGAGGTTATAATCTCTACTCTCAATGCAGATAATCTTGATTGTACCAGAGCAAACGATATTATAGAAGGTTGATAAGTGGAAGATAACTTTGCATATCCTATTAATTCAAAGAGAGAGTGGCATCGTATCATATGGAGAGCACACACATATTGACTCATCTATAAGGCTATAGTGCCAGATATATACGGATCTGACTCATCAATATATCATTTGGATAGGGATCTTAACAGTTGAATGTATAAGTTAGACGAAGATTAAGCCCATGGCAGACTAAAAGTTTATAACTATCCATAATCAAGACCACAATAATACCCATTGCTGTACAAAAGAGGACTTATTTGCATACCATACTAACTATACTACTACTCACATTAAAATTTGAGAGATGTAACTTAATTAAGGTATCGTAAGCAGTAAATATACATGACAATATATTATCTAATTTTATTTATAGGAGTTTAAATAAGTTCTAAGTAGTGCATTAACGTATAAGTGTATGTCATATTATACTATAAAGTAGTGCTCTAAGTAATTGAATGAACCTACATGAATAGTTAAGGATAATGCGTCCAGTTTACTAGATTACACATATGATCCATTGGCTGAAAAAGGGAGAAAAAGTAGAACATGAAAAACAAAAAGGTGGAAAAAGGTTTTCCGTATGTTCTCCTGTAAATCAATCTGGATAAAAAAGAACTGCGAGTGTTTGCGTAGGAGCCACTTGGAGAAATAAGCCGTGGAGTCAAATATTACGTCCAAAACTGAGAAAAAAAAAACCCTTTTGCAGACAAAAACAATATGCTACAAGCGTGGTAAGTTTTGACCTATGTTCAATAAAAAAAATAGTACAGTCAGGCATACCATTAGCTATATTAATAATAAGCTCAAACTTCTCGCTGGGTATTAATAGTGAATAAAATTTCCTTGCCAAATAAAATTAATAGATACTTTACACCGATATATGAAGTAACTAATGTATCATTGATTATCTAGAATCATCATAAGCAATATTTAAGTAATTAATCTAACTACTCACAGAAAACTAATGTACCTCTTAGCATATGAATGCCTTCATCCATAAGTAAAATAATGTGACGTTGACATGAGAGAAGAAGTAGAACTCATGAATCCCTGGATGGAGATATCATATAATATTATGATTATATAGTAGACCATTCTTAAATTAAAACTAAAAGAGCTAGAGTCTGTCCCACAGGAAACCATAAATAAAAAATGCAGATAAAATTAATATTATTTAGTGAAAAAGTATTTTGAAATAGGAAAAACTAATCACTAATCTCCAGTAACCAACAATAATGAACTCTTCAAAAGCTATAGTTTACAAGATACAATTAAAAAGAAACAATAACCATTACCCCATATATATAATTCCAGTTGGAAAGGATTTGACATGCTGTATGTGGTGATTGTCTAGTTGTCGCTCAGTGTTGGTTGTGTTGTAAACTAATGTTGTGGATCGTGCTCCATGATCTGCAAGACCACACGTTGATGCCGAATACCGTACTCATGGACTTCGGCGTGAACAAAAGGCCGCGCCTCTGTCATTCTTCCTATTCTAAAACTGAGTGGTTCTGACAGGAGTGATGATAATTCCTGGAGAATAATTATTACCCTACACCTAACTCACTAACCTAAAACCTATTAAACTACATTACTCTAATAGCAATTATGCTAATACATAAACGCCATCAGCCCACACGAGCGTTTTTTTATTAAACAACTCATAGCCGTACTATGAAATAAACCGACTTAATTATTTATATATATTTATCCCCATAAGACTTCTGTGATGAATATGTTCTGTGTATTAATATATCTATGTATAAATAGGTAAATATAATAAAAAGATAATCATTATAAAATTATAAACTCACTTTACTTAAGTGGAAATTGAGTTATATAATATTATTACACTTATACATTTTTTTAAATTCATTGTTGATGTAGAAAATAATAATATAATAATTGGTAAATAATAATATAATATATATATCGTATTTTATCTATTTTTAAAATAAAATTAATATTAAAATATAATAATAAAAAAAATATATAATTATTAATAAAAAATTAATAATATTAATAAATATATAATATATACTAATATAATATTAATAATATATATAATATAATTTAATATATATAAATATATATAATTATAATATAATATAATAATAATATACGATAAAAAATGAATATACAGCCGAACCAAAATTGAAAAAGGGATTACTTAGAGATCATTATATTAAAAAATTTAGTGTTGAACAGTTATGCCAGCCTATTGCAAGAGTAATAAAAAATATTTAGTCAAATTTTAATTGTTTCACAGCACTGCGGAAATGATATTTCTATTATATCCTAGTAGTATCGTTATAAGCAAGAGTTTATGTGGCTAATAGAGTGTTATGCGCACACTTGTACAGAGAGCAGAATGGAAAAGATGGACCAATCGAATGCTGCTGCGTCTGTTCTCGAAGATGTGAGAGAATTATTTTCCCTTCAAGTCTCTATTATGTTAGAAATTTATTATATTAGCCATGGGAGTTAAAAACATATATTCGACCTAGGTAGATCA
>JABUQX010023124.1:0-7500 GCA_015478945.1 Trachelipus rathkii | reverse complement strand
ACTGCTTAGAATTACTTCCTTCAAGAAATCCACTGATCCATTTGAATTTATCTCAAATATTGCAAATCTTGGCATGTTGAAATTCAAAAAAGCGGGCATCCAAATCTTCTGCCAATGATATACAATTCAGATACTGAAAAAATCGCTTTTTCTCAGGTTATATATTTTGAGGGGAAAAAAATTTGAGCCAGAAGATTAAGATATAAAATCTTTTCTACAAATATGCAGGCAATAAAAACCAAAAGCAGAGATTTTGTACCCATGTAAAAAAAAATTACTCTATATACCGTATATATATATATATATATATGATTATATCTATATATATATATTAATATATATATAATATATATATATTATATATAATATATATATATAATAGATTATATATATATAATTAATATTATATATATATATATATATATATATATATATTATTATATAATATATATATATATACTATATATATATATATATATATATATATATATATAAATATTATATATATATAAGTATATTATTATATATATAATATATATATATATATGTTATATCTTATATTATATAATATTATATTATATAATATATATATATATATTAATATATATATATATATATATAATATATAATATATATAAATTATATATATATAGATATGTATTTATGTTATATGTATATATATATTGTATATATATATATATATATAAATACTATATATTATATATTATATATATATATATATTGATGATATATATATATATATAATATATATATAATATTATAATATTATATAGCTGGAAGCCTCTAACTGCTCTGCGAAAAAAAAAAATATTTTCGGCTCTTATATTTCAATATAACAAACTCACAGATCATCTGGATACCTAATGTGTGAATCTGAAACTACAACACAAAACGTACAATCGGATTATACAGAAAAAAAAAGCTTATTTGAAAAAAGGGTAAATGATATAAGTTATATATTATATAATTATATAATAATGATATTATTGAAACACTATTTGCAGCTCAAGGGTGAAAATTAGAAAACACATTTAATCAGGCTATAGAAAAGTATGTAAACAACGTTAATGATCTTAGTATTAATGAGTTCTTTAAGAATATACAATAATGAATAAGTAAAAGTTTTCTCAAAGTTCCTAACTCCACATGCATGTCTTTTATTCTGATACATTCCAGTTCATGACTGTACTATAAGCTTCTAGGTATTTCCTTGCTACTTTCTTTGAATCATTAAAGCATCAATTTTTATATTTAATTTTTTTTCCTATCTCCTAACATACCTTAGGTTATAGCAAGGCACATATTTAGCTAGCATTGTTTACACTCTGAATTAAGCTCTCATTTCACTGACTATTAAGGAAAAAATATTTTTTGTAAGCACAACCTAGCCTGACTCCCAAGTGACACTAGTTACCCTATACATACTTATATGCTACAATATTTTAATATTTTACCTGTGTATGACTAGTTTTCCTAATACCTAAAATGATCCTACTGACATCAATATTTAATAGCGTAGTTAAAAATAAAATTGCCTATGGTCCAGTTTGCAGATTATATATGACAGACTTATATTATTATTATATAATAACAATGTTATTTTCAAAAACTTATAAAATGTCATTGATATTGTATCTTAATAACCCTTCCTGTAAATCTTTCTCAGGCCTATTTTATTAAGTTTTTAATAATTTACAACATTTTGAGTTTATATTTTTTATGTGGATGAAATACTGGTTGGATGTCTTAAAACTTACGATTTCCAACAACTTTACAACTCAAAATATTTAATTATTAATTTATATATATAAAAAAATAAAAATATAGGAAATTATGGACTCGACTGTCCACTAATTTTATTTTATCGAGTTCAAAGGCCTAATAGAACGAAAGTAAATCCTAAAGAATTATAATCATCATAATGAAGCATGAAAATACTATTTTAATAATGAAACATTACTTAATTTTATAAAAATTATAAACCCCACCTTCAGTACTCTTATTCACAATGGGTAAAAAAAAAACAGGCAAGCCCACTCAACATCAAAATTCCACTGCTGTACGAGGCGGGTCCTTAAGAGCAACTCAATCTTTTATATCAAAGCCTCTTTATAAATTGGAACCAACAAAAAACGTCCATAGGTACGTGATTTCAGAACCATGCACTATTAGCTGTTTCAAAAAAAAATTCATTTTCTCTGACTATTACTTCTTTATTTCCTTCTCTAAAATTCTTGCTACCCGGCCCTACTTACATACTTTTTTGAGAACAACAGGTTAATCGTTCTCGTAATTTTTTGGTATTTTCATTCTACCGTTATTTTCTCTCTGCAAGGATCCAGCCATTCTACGTACTAAATTATTACCTTTAAAAAGCTTTCTAAAAGGTCAACTTGGAATTTTATGAAGACGGAATCCTTCGTATACAGAATCTTGATATAAGAACATCCTGTAAGGAGTAATCTTTCTATAGGAACTTTGAACGGAATCCTTGGTAGGAAATGCATAAAGAACGGTTGGCGTTAACCGGCAAACAGGATCGTTTCACCTTATTTAAGTTATTTAAATAAGATAAATTAAAATTTTGAATTTTAATAATAATATATCATAATATAATAATAATTAATATTTGTTATAATAATAAAAATAATAATATAATTAAAACTTAAAAGACTAACACGAGCTTTTAACATGCTTTATCCCCTATGCAGGGGGGTAACACGGGGGGGGGACCACAGGAAATACGAACTTTTAATGTGTGTCACAGAGACATATCTACCAAACACCAGCGACACCACGGTTTCGCAGATTCAAATGTTTTAATTCTTGCCTTAACACCAGCTGTAGAAAAACCATAACTGTGCTACGGGGCGGAGGATTGAAACCAGCGTCCTCATCGTACATAGAGATAGGTTTCGGTTGACATACTGCCTCAATCTACTTGAAGATTTTTCTTTCTGCGTATTTATCTCACCGAGGGCATTTTAAAACGTTCATAATGTTTCTGAAATAAATAATTTATACAAAGTTTTAATTAAATAAATATATTAACAATACCAATAATATCAAACATTTTACTTTATTAGTAAGTAATTACTGACATTATAGTTATGTATTTATACTATAAATAATATTAATAACAATAGGGATATATAGATGAGAAAAGGGCTACTCTAAGAGGGATCAATTTTCCCGTCCTTGAGGCCCAAAGGATGATAATATAATAATTAAAATTATAATAATAATAATAATAATTATATTAATAATAATAATAATAATATAATATAAATAATAATAATAATAATATATAAGAATTAACAAGTAATATAACGAGTTAACACTATAAACGTAAAAAACTAATAACGAGGTATTAATGATGAATAAACATTCAACATTAATAATAAAATTATTATATAATACAGTAATTAAAAATATATTATAAATATAATATAATTTTTTTTTTTGAGGTGATGTACTAAGGGATCTCCATCAACTAAAAGAAGCCGCTATAATACCTTTTCCTAATAGGAAATACTATAACGAGACAGGAGTGAAAACCCCTAACTAGGAAACGAAAAATAGGAACAAATGGCTGAGATGGTTAAAGATCATATTACAATATATAGATGTTCAGGTATATCGCTGGAATAGGAAGGTCAAAAACTAGCGATCACTTCGAAAGTGGTAGAAGATTCTGATAGAACGCTGCTGAAGCGAATGATGAAGAAGACACGTAGTTAGCATAGTCGCGGAATTGCGACAACTTTGGCCTTCGAAGGGTCGAGATATTGCCAAGCAAATTTTTTTGACGTACTACAAAGAATACTTAAACGACTGCGACTGTGAGAGGACAATTGGAGGAGCAATAACCGGGCACGTTACGGGAGAACCCCATAATCGAGAATACGAGTTGGCGACGCACATAAAGAAATCCGAGCTGTTGAGACTTGATATGGTCGAGACCACAGAGCGTATATTTTCGAAGAACTTTTATAATTTTGGCAGGCATATCGAGGCAAGGTCCATTAATGTTAATCAAGCCCCTTGGACGCAGTATGTTTTTCAGGAACCACACTCACATCCAAGGGGGCAACTCCTCCTGCTAGAATTGAAGACCTACCGATTCCCAGGGCGGGTTTTATTTTTTTTTTGTTGCGTAGGAAGGTTCAGTTTCCTCGTGACCAAAATAGGCAAGTTCATTCCATGGTTGTAACAGATGGATGAGCCAAATATGTTTGATCCAGGTGCGACGACATTCCCGCCAAATTCATAATCCACAAACTTGAATATATTAAAGAAACAAAACGGTGCCTGACTCCTAGAGCAGGAATATGTGAAACCCCGGCGTAGAGGAGGATGGAGAAAATCGGTAGCAAAGGGAAATGGGTCATGCGCACAGTAAGGAGGAAACGGTATATGGGCACACGTACACCCCCCGTGAATAGCCAGCCTGTTGGCCACCTTCCCATCCACCAGTTCGTTCCTTCGAGGAACAACCCACATGGGAGGGACACCAACAGAACCCATGTTGTGGTTCCTCGCAGGCAACAAGCAGAGGGGCCGATGGGACAGACCAAAGGGTTACGGGTCGACCGTTCAAGCAACGCCTGGAGAGAACGCTCCGAGAATCGGAAAAGATGGTTTAGCTCACCCCACGGGTGAAGGTACTGATCCGGTTCACCGCCATGTGGACACTGCTATTAGTTCATCTGAAAAAACAGACAACATCGGTGGAGGGTAATGAAAGATACAAGTTCCGGAAACACAGCCCGAAGCCTCCCCAGACCCCAACCCTCGTATGAATAACAATAATAATAATATCCATAATAAGTGTATGAGCGCGATACATAATAATATTGAATATCACATAATACCACGATAATGCGCACTAATGAGCAATAATGATGAATAGGATATACATATATATATATCGAGCATATAATAGAATAAAAATTATCATCATAATAATAATAATGAAATATCGATAATAATAATCATTACTAATAATATAATAATTGTTTAACATCTAGCCATCAGATGGTTTAAATCCCCCCGAATTTACCGTTATTCGTCATCACTTGTGGCTGTAGTGCTGCTAGCAGAGGGGCAGAACTGATCATCTTTTCTTCTTTGGCACTTTACATGCACTCTATTATTTCCACTTTTTGAGAGTCACAGAAGGAAACTTTGATGTGAGAAGTTGGGCGAAGAATCTCTCTTCGTCCGATTCAAATTCTGAACATTTCTCATCAATTTTCTTCAGCAACCAAGAAACATTTTTCAGGCTCATAAATTTCTATAAACAAATTCAATTAATAATAATAATAATAATAATAATAATAATAATAATAATAATAATAATAATAATAATAATAATAATAATAATAACAATAATAATTTTTTAACAAAGGGAAATGTGAATTTAGGTAGTATATTATATATGTAAAATATTGATGATAAAAAAAAAAATCTTTTATGTAATATTGTTGGAATGAATCAAAATTGTTTCCTCCTAAACCTTTCTATTAGAAGAAGAAAAAAAAAAGTAGATTAAACTAGGTCAAAGATTTGAAGTGGAATGTGGATTCTTTGTTCCTTTTCTTCTAAAATGATAAATGACCTCCGATGATTCAATATTTTCTTGTTTGATGCCGTCAATTTGTTTCTCTGCTTTTCTGATCCACGTCTTCAGATTACTGTTTAAACATTTCAGAAAGCTTTATATTCACTACTGAAATGATCAGAGGCCTGTAGTTTATATATTTCAGTAAACAAAACCAAGTGTATCGTCTTTGCTGCAAGTTGTCCTATACATGATCCATCTCATGTAAATATGCATGGGTAGGAATTCAAATACACAGCTTCCCAGATAAGTCTTGTATTATATTTTTGAGTAATAGTTACCTTGAAATGTAAATGCTAAGACATTAAAGTAGCAGCAAAAGGAAGCCTTAAATACTCTCTGAAGATAAGAATTTGATGATCAAATAAGGATCTATTACATTTAAAACTTTAAGTGGTCAAGAATGAGATTTAATTTTGTCTTTTCTTCTCCTCAAAAGAGAGATACCACAATCATTGATCACTGACAAATCACTGACAGGGAATTACACTGTCTGTTGGAGCTCTTAGTTCTAGAAGCAGAAGCTTACAATGTCATTAACAGCAAAAGAAAATATATTGGTATTAACATATACTACGGGAGGAAGATTGTCAAAATATGATCATCTAACAAACTAGCTAAGATCTTGGTTCTGAGTCCCGGACACGGTACACAATAATAATAATAATAACAATAATAATTATAATAACAATAATAATAATAATAATAATAATAATAATAATAATAATAATAATAATAATTAGGAGTATTCCATTCAATTAATATTGAGTAAAAAGTAATAATAAAAATGAATCCATATACCTTTAAATGTTGAGCACAAGATTTTTTCTCAGTCCTCGTCAGATTTTCTAATTTTATGACATTGTTAACCAGTTGTTCGCCTAACATGGATTCCTTCTCAGGTTCTCTCAACTCTGACTTTATAGGTGTCTTTACATCTAATTCTTCATTTTTAATGTCTTCCTCTAAAGCGAAGTTTGCTTCATCTTCAGAAAGGATCTGAAACAAAAACAAAGGATTTGATTATGTATATTGGGATGTAATACAATGAACATGAAGCAAAATCGAGATAAAGATCCATGAAAGGAAGCAATCAAGTCTGAAAACCAGTTAAACTTTCAAAAAGGAATTAATTAATTTTATTCCAATTAATAGGAAGGATTTGCCATTGTTTTCGGTTCGAGTCTGATTTGAATACAAATACAAAAAAAAAAAAAAAATCCAACACCTTCAGGTATTCAAAAATAAAAAAAAAATTGCAACAGGAAATTAGACAGGAACCACATAGAGAATATAGAACAGGACTGAGGAGATACATGTAGATACTTTTGTTTTGCTTTAAGGAGGGAGGAGACGAGAAGAGAGAGAGAGGAGAGAGAGAGAGGAGAGAGAGAGAGGAGGAGAAGAGAGGAGAGAGGAGAGAGGATGAGAGGAAGAAGGAGAAGAGAGAGAGAGGAGAAGAGTGTAGAGAGAGAGAGATGAGAGAGAGAGAGGAGAGAGAGAAGAGAGAGGAGAGAAGATGAAGAGAGAGCAGAGAGAGAGGAGAGAGTTACTGTATGATAGGAGAGAGAGCAGAGGAGAAGAGAGAGGAGAGTAGAGAGAGAGAGAAGAGGAGAGAGAGAGAGAGAGAGAGAGAAGAGAGAGAGAGAGAGAGAGAGAGAGAGAGAGAGAGAGAGATGAGAGAGAGAGAGAGAGAGAGAGAGAGAGAGAGAGTAGAGAGAGAGAGAGAGAGAGAGAGAGAGAAGAGAGAGAGAGGAGAGAGAGAGAAGAGAGAGAGAGAGAAGAGATGAGAGAGAATGAGAGAAGGAGAGAGAGACGAGAGAGGAGAGAGAGAGAAGAGAGAAGAGGAGAGAGAG
>JABUQX010023123.1:0-22500 GCA_015478945.1 Trachelipus rathkii | reverse complement strand
AACTTGGCAGGTTTAGCCCTCCAAAGGGGGCCTCTTGGTTCTTAGGAGGATTTAAATGATCGGTATATCATTTTTTATGATTACATTCGATTTATCGAAGTCTGTTACCCCATATCGATGTTTAAATCGTCTTTCTAGGTGCTCTGGTTGACTTTTTCCATTGAAAATATAATCGAAAGTAAATCATCACTATTATTAAATTCAGTCGATATATCGTTGTATTATGTTCCCAAGTTCAGCGAATAGAAATAGGGTTATTGTTCCTCCCTAAAAATTGGCAACCCATCAGATGGTGACGTAATCTCGTCGTAGACGAGGTTACGTGTCCGTACACCCCCGGATGAGGATGCTGCTCCCTCCAAACAGGAAATGACGGTAGAAGGATGAAATTTGGTGATTGCATAGAAGTGGAAGGAGTAAGGAGGAGTCAGAGTCCAGGGGGCCTCCCTGAGGGGGGGTCCAGCCTGAAAAAAGAAATGCACGGAATGCATAAAAGAGGAAGTAGGAGCGAAAAAGGAGTCGGAGTTGGAATCAGAGAAGGAAAGAGTCGGAGAAGGAGTCGAAGTCGGTACCGCCACTGGTGCTGGAGCCGATGCGGTGCTTTATTAATAAATATTCGTTTAGCCCCATATTGGTGTCCTTATATTTATTCATAAGGTCGTAGATCTCGAATATAAGAGTTTCAAGTTCATAAAGGGTATCTGAGGACCCTCCGCAGGATGTCTTCAGCTAAACTAAATAAATAATAGGTAAATAAATAAATAAGTAAATAAATTAATTAAAAAATAATAAATAAATAAATAAATAGTAAATGTTTAATTAATGATTACACTGGCCAACAAAATATTTTTTTTTTTTTTTTTTTTTGCTGCCAAGGATATTTTATCGAATTTATAGTATATCGGGTGTGCTGATTTCAGAAATGACATTAGTTTTCCAAGATTGGCTCTAGTTCTTGAGATACAGGGTGTTCCAGATATACTCTTATACAAATATCTTTTTTAATGCATATTTTACAGTAATATCGTTTTATTTCTTTTTAAGGGGCTTACCTTTATATATACTTTATTTTTTTCTATTTTCAGAACACTATGAGTACTTCACGAAGAGCCTGTTTGAATAACCCCAATGTATTCTTCTACATCTGTGGTGAATATTGCCAGGAGAACCAAAGAAGAAATATTACTAACTTTGTGAAGCAAGCATATCTGGCATACTTTGGAATGAAACTCGGAGACCCCAAGATAAGTCTTGGGCTCCCCATATGGTCTGTAAAACGTGTGTCGAAAATCTACGTCAGTGAAAAATGGCAAGAAAAGGCTTTAAATTTGGTGTGGCCTATGGTATGGCGGGAGCCAAAGAATCACCACAGTGACTGTTATTTTTGTTTGGTTTAATGTGAAAGGTATCAATCGTTACCACAGAAACGTAAATTTGAGTTATCCGTTTTCGAATCCAGCAAGGGCGACCTGGTACCACATCAGCGACAATGTCCCCAATCCAGTGTTCCACTACACCTCCAGACTAGCATTGTCTGATTGAAAAGAAATATAAAGGATTTGGAGTGGCACACAGTGCAGATAAGTGGTAGTGAATATGAAAGAAAGTACTTTCTACACCAGCAAACAGTTTCCCAGGAAGAGATCAATGAATTTAGTACGAGAGTTAAGTCTCTCCAAGCAAGATTCTGAGCTTTTAGCATCTAGACAAAGTGAAAAGAACTGTCTCAAGGCCGAATGTAATAATTTTTTTTCGGACAAGAGAGGTAGTACTTCTTTCATATTTCATTGAAGAAGAAGACCTAGTAATACTGTAGGAACATCCCTGGACTCCTATTCCAAATGGGGTTACCTAAATACCGACCAGAAGATTGGCGATTGTTTATGAATAGTTCAACGAGAAGCTTGAAGTGTGTTTTATTTGAACAATGGCAATAGTTATGCATCGATTCCAATAAGTCACTCAACAAAACTGAAAGAGGAATATGAAAATATAAGAATGATCTTGCAGAAGCTTAGATATAATGAACACCAGTGGCCAATATGCGATGATTTGAAGATGGTCAACATCTTACTTTGCAGCAAACGATATAATAAGTACGCCTTGTTATATGCTTGTGGGAATAGTAGGGCTAGAAGACCGCTGGGAAAAAGTTGTATGGCCTGCTAGGGAAATATGACTGTAGGTGCATCAAATATCATTAACGAACCACTGGATTACAAGGGAAGAAATATTTTCCCCACTCCACATCAAACTAGGAATGATGAAGCAATTTGTTAGGCCCCTAGACAAAGATGGTGAATATAGTATTATAATTTAACAGATTTTTTTTCTTGGTTCGAGTATGGAGAAACTCAAAGCTGTAATCTTTAGCGGCCCTCAAATTCGCCAAATCATCAAGGATGAAAAAATTTCATAAATTGAACTGATATTGAAGCATCTGCCTAGAAAAGTTTTGTCTTGTTGTTCAGAACTTTTTGGGCAACCATAAATCTGCCAACTATGTAGAACTCGTACATAAAATGCTTTCAGACTTCAAAAATTTGAATGCTAATATGAGCATAAAAGTTCACTTTCTACATAGTCACTTAGATCGGTTTCCGGATAATCTAGGATGTTATAGTGAGGAACAAGGGGAGAGGTTCCATCAAGATATCAAGGTGATGGAAGAAAGATACAAAGGAAGATGGGATACACACATGATGGCAGACTATTGTTGGAGCTTTCAACGTGATTGTCCACATTCTGCACACAGAAGACAATCATATAGACAGCGATTTGTAATGCATTAATTGTGATTTCATTGTACTGAATTGAATGTTTTGTCCTATTAGCATTTTATTTACTTACTCATTAACAATTTGATATATATCTTTCGTGTTTTTTATTGTGAATTACGTTACAACTTAACATAAATTGTTGTTATTAATGTATTTTTGTGACCACCCTGTATCTCAAAAACTAGAGCCAATCTAGGAAAACGGAGGTCATATTCGGAATCAGGGCAACAAGTTACCTAAAAAATGACCTTCAAATGTTTTGCCGCAAAATCTTTGTTGGCCAGTGTTATTGTTTGAGCCGGAGCATGGGGACTCCCGGAGGGTGTCCCTAGCTGAAATAAAAAAGAAGAAATGCATGGAATGCAAAACAGAAAAAGAATTATGAAGGAAGAAGTATGAAGAATGAGGAAGGAGTAAGGAGGAGTAGGAGAAGGAGTCAGAGTCGGCACCGGCACCGGTGCTGGAGGCGGTGTGGTGCTGAGTTAGTAAATATTTGCTTAATAATACAATATGCTTACTGTTCACATGACTGATTCTGTTCAATCATCTTCAGGTCGTCATTTGTAATGCATCTTACAAAGATAACCCATTTTCCAAAGGTTATCACCCATTTTCCAAAGGTTGAAGACTGACATTTATATTTTCAAATCTCGTTTTCTTTTTATAAACGTCAACTAAAATATATTTTTTCCTAAGTTGAAACATTCATACTTTGTGTTTAATTTTTATTTATTTTATTTTTTATTTATTTTTAAATTTTTATTTTTATTTTTTTTAATTTTATTTATTTTTTAAAAGTTATTTTGTTTTGAAACTTTTTTTTATTTATTTATTTTAATTTTATTTTTTAAAATTAATTTTTCAAACTTTATTTTTTATAAGTTTCATTTACATTTTTACTTTGTGTTTAATTATTTTTAAGTTTAATTTTTATTTATTTTTAAATTTTTATTATTTTTAAAAAATTATTTTGTTTTTAAACTTTTTTATTTATTTTACTTTTACTTATTTAAATTTATTTTTCAAACTTTATTTTTTATGTTTCATTTTACATTTATTCTTTCTTATTAATTTTTCTTATTTTAATTTTTATTTATTTTTAAATTTTGATTATACTTTATTTCTTTTTAAAAAATTATTTTGTTTTAAAACTTTTTTATTTATTTTAATTTTACTTATATAAATTTATTTTTCAAACTTTATTTATTTTTTAAGTTTATTTATTTAAAAAAATATATTTTTAAAAACTTTTATTTATTTTTTGTTTTATTTGTTTAAATAATTTTTGTTTTTACTAAAGTTTTTATTCTTATTATATGTATAATGTAAAAAAAATAGCGTTTTACAGACCCAAAAGCAGTATATCAGCAAATCAGTAAATCAAACCACCCACTCCACCCCTCTCATCCATCCATCATCTATTGATCTATCGATTCAAGTCACATTTTGTATAACATTACACAAAACTTTTATTTATTTTTATTTTATTTGTTTAAGTAATTTGTTTTTACTAAATTTTTTATTCTTTTTATGTTTATAATGCAAAAAAATTTTTGCGTTTTACACACCCTAAAGCAGTAAATCAGTAAATCAAACCACCTACCCCACCCCTCCCACCCTTCCATGATCTATTGATAAATTGGTCTATTGATTCAAGTCTTATTTTGTATAACATAAAACAAAACTTTCATTTATTTTTATTTTATTTGTTTAAATAATTTTTGTTTTTACTAAAATTTTTATTCTCTTTATGTTTATAATGTAAAAAAAATTGCGTTTTACACACCCTAAAGTAAATTTATTTTAATTTTACTTATTTAAATTTATTTTTCAAACTTTATTTTTTATGTTTCATTTTACATTTATAATTTGTGTTTAATTTTTTTATTTTGATTTTTATTCATATTTAAATTTTTGTTTTTTATTAATTTTTTAAAAAATTATTTTTGTTTTAAAACTTTTTTATTTATTTTAATTTTACTTATATAAAGTTATTTTTAAAACTTTATTTTTTATGTTTATTTATTTAAAAAAAATATTTTTAAAAAGTTTTATTTATTTTTTTTTATTTGTTTAAATATTTTTTTTTTTACTAAAATTTTTATTCTTTTTATGTTTATTATGTAAAAAATTTGCATTTTACAGAAACAAAAGCAGTATATCAGTAAATCAGTAAATCAAACCACCCACTCCACACCTCCCACCCAATCCATCATCTATTGATCTATTAATTCAAGTCACATTATGTATAACGTAACCCAAAACTTTCATTTATTTTTATTTCATTTGTTTAAATAATTTTTGTTTTTACTAAAATTTTTATTCTTTTTATTTTAATAATGTAAAAAAAAATGCGTTTTACACACCCTAAAGCAATAGATCAGTAAATCAAACCACCCACCTCACCCCTTCCACTCTTCCATGATCTATTCAAATTCATATTTTGTATAACATAATACAAAACTTTTATTTATTTTTATTTTATTTGTTTAAATAATTTTTGATTTTACTAAAATTTTCATTCTTTTTTTATTTATAATGTAAAAAAAATTGCGTTTTACACACCCTAAAGTAGTAAATCAGTAAGTCAAACAACCCCTCCCCCCCCTTCCCAACCATCCTTGATCTATTGATCTATTGGATCTATTGATCTATTGATCTATTGATCTATTGATTCAAGTCGTATTTCGAGTATCATTTTGGATAAACATAACATAAAAATAAGTTCTTTGGATAAAATCTCAAAGTAAAGTGTAATAGTTTACTGCCCCCGAAAGCAGTAAATCAGTAAATCAAACCATTTGCTTGAAAAAAGTGTGAGTAGGTTACGTTTTGTATGCAATGTTAGTTACTTTACTGTTGTTAAGTAAGGAACTTTGTTCATGTTAACAGTTTATTCGTGCGTAAGGTATTAGGTATGTTGTTATCCATTATGTTCTTAGTTCAGGATATGATATGTTAGATTTATTGATGGGACAATTTTGACGGTGTTTATATCTGTAAAAAAATATATATATATATATATATATATATATATATATATATATATATATATATATATATATATATATATATATAATATATATATATAATATATATTAATATATATATATATATATATATATATATCATAGTGGGCGTTATCGCGATAAATTTATCGCGATAACGGTTTCGGGTTATCTGTTAAAAAATAAAAAAATTCTTTTTTTTTAAAAAAAAAATAACCGGAAAAAATAAACGGTATCATGCCGATAATTTTTTGTTCCAACTACCGAAACTTATGGCGATAATTTATCGCGATAAACGGTTTCGGGTTATCTGCTATCCGATAAAATCTTTTACCGATAATCGGTATTACGTTATTTTTTGTTATAATATATATATAGTATATATATATATATATATAATATATATATATAATATATATATATATATAATATTATATATATATATATATATATATATATATATATAGTATATATATTATAATATATATATATATATATTATATATATAAAGGTCAGCGTCTGGATTAGCCGTCATATGTATCTTAAAAACTATTAATGCTACAGTAAAACGGAATACAATGCTGGAATGCTGGTCTGAAATTTGTATGGAAAATGGAAAAAAAAAAAAAAAAAAAAAAAAAATATATATATATATATATATCTCAAAAACTACAATAGCTACAGCGAAAGGAATACATTTTTGAATCCTGTAAAATTTCACATAGGAAAATGTAAAAAAATTAAAAAAAAAAAAAATTATGTTAATAGTTATAGTAATATGATTAGAGAGCCTATTTTAGAGAGCTTTTATTGGTTACTCGTTAAATAAATAGACTTTCTATTAATTTTGCCCTTTTTTTTTTTTTTACCTAAAGAATACCCCAAGGGGTATACCGCACCGATGGCAGGAGTCGGGGTCTCCGACCTTCCGGGGAACTACGGGGGACTAATTCCCCCTCCGGGAGGGTCTCCGGAACCCCCGCTCTTTGTATTTGGGTGTCGCGGGGTTCCTCCGCCCATCCCCTACGGGGTATGGAAACGTACCCCCTATGTTCCACGTCGGCTCGAGCCCCCTAGTGCGCCGTATAAAGCAAAATTTAATAGAAATCTATTTATTTTAACGAGAAACCAAAAAAGGTCTCTAAATAGGCCTCTAATCATATTACTTATAATTATTAACAATAAATTTTTTTTTTATTATTATTTTTAACATATTTCTTATGTGAAATTTTACCAGAATTCCAAAAGTATTCCTTGTCGCTGTAGCTATTGTAGTTTTTTGAGATATAAATTTTTTTTTTTTTTTTTTTTTTTTTTTTTTTTTTTTTTACATTTCCAAGGCAAACTTTTGGACCAGCATTCCAGCAATGTATTCCGTTTTACTGTAGCATTAATAGTTTTTAAGATACATATGACCGGCTAATCCAGACGCTGGCCGATGTTATATATATATATATAATAATATATATAATACAATTCTGGTTCAAATTAAGTAAGTAAATATTGATTAATTAGACTTATAAAGAGTTATTTCTTATTTACTACTATATTTGATTAAATTATTTTTGGTTTTAATATATATAATATATGCTTGTCTATAGGCTATACAGGCTATACTGTATAATTTATAAAGCATATCGGCTAAAAAGACTGCATCAAATATCTATTGTCTAAATTATGGAAGAATTTATTATTTTATCAATTTAATAGTAATATTATTATTATTCAATAAGGATATTAATGTTGGAACTCTTATCAATTTATTAGCATTATTATTATTATTCAACAAGGATATTAATGTTAGAACTCTATATATTAATTTTGATCAAGTATTGCGAATTCTGCGCTAAAAATTATTTATAAACTTAACATTAGTTTTGTATGAAAAAAATATTATAATTTTATTTGGTAATCTGGATACCGTCCAGATATATATATATAATGTTAAATTATGTATAGGGCTTTTTGCCTAATCTCTCGTGCTTTAAATATCTATTAAAATATTATAAAGGAGTACTTTTATCTTTTCATCAGAAGCTCACTTCGTTCACCTTGTAATACTTTCTTCAGAATTGAATTGTTAGAACTTATAAGGAATAGATCTTTATCTTGCTAAACAGCGAGACTCACTGATAATCCCCTAGACAAACAGAATTACATCTATATTTACAAGAACCCGCAAGAAGCAATCGGCCCTTCTTGACAAATTGGTTGGCCTGTCCGAAAAGTTCTATTTTCTCCTGACTCTTTGTATAACTATTCTCAACGATGGACCTACAAGCGATAGCCAATTAGCCAAGGATCTTGGCCTTAAGAACAAAGAAGCTGTAGAGTTCATCAAAGAAAGGGAACGTGCTTTCGCCGAAGAAGCCGAACGCAAAGCTGTCCTTAGGGAAAAAGAGATTCAAGCTAAGAAAGACGAGGACGAACGTAAAGCTGTCCTTAAGAAAGAAGAAATTCAAGCAAAGAAAGATGAGGATGAACGTAAGGCTATACTCCGTGAAAAGGAATTAGAAGAAGCCGAACGTGTTAGAGCAGAAGCCGAATGTGTTAGGGCAGAAGCCGAGCGTATAAGAAGTCATGAACTGGAACGTATCAGACTTCAAGCGCAATTACAACCACCTGTCGTAAACAACGGCGGCAACGGTCACCTCAACGCTAATGTACCTAATCTAGTACCATTCAACGAGGCTACTGACGAAATGAATGCCTATATTAAAAGATTTGAGTATTATGCTACAGCCTCTAAATGGGATACCGGCTTGTGGTCATTTTATTTAAGTTCACTCCTTACTGGACGCGCCCTGTCCGTATTTCGTAACCTCCCATCCGAAGATACGACTAACTTTGCTAACCTCAAGCAAGCACTATTAAATGAATATAATACGGAGGAGGATTATCGAATTAAACCTTAGGGACGCAAATCCGCAGGAAGATGAAACTCCTCTTCGGGAAAGTGGACTCTCTGACTTAGATTCATTAGCGTCCCGCGCTGATAAATATCTCCAGGCGAGAGGAAGAAAATTGAGTCTCGAAAAGAATGATACCAATACATCATTTCAGCCCCTTCTTATGACGAGCGACGAGGGCAAAAGAATCATAAGTCAACACGAGGGCCAACAGTTTTATTCTAAGACCTGCGGAGATTGCGGAGAGAGGAGTCATGACCATGAGACCTGTCCTGTTATTCATCCCGAGAAGGAAAAGGCAATCTCAAACAAAAAGATGGCAAAAACTACAATCACGATAAAACGTGGAATTTAAGACGTCAGGGCCTCAACGAAATTGGAAATGCTGCTATACAAATTACCACCCATCCCCAGGATAACGTTACTGCCTCCTGTTGTTTAATTAACGAAGAAGTCGACGACGTTCGTAATTTCATCCATGATGGCAAAATCAAAGTAGAAGGTAAATCTTTACCGGTAATTTCACTGTCATGTCGACAAATCTCGAAAGATGACAACCAAATACCTATTGCACATGGAAAAGTAAACGGTCAACGCGTCAACGTTTTAAGGGATACTGGATGCAGTGGTTTAATTATTAAACGCAACCTTGTCGATGAAAGACAATTCTTAGGTAACTTTAGGAAAATGAGGATAGTACCGGAAGCACATATTTTTATTGAAACACCATTTCACACAGGAGAGGTAGAAGCACTCTGCCTGGATGGTGCACTATGTGGTTTGAAAATTGGAAACATCGAAGGTACCCTCGGACCCGAAGTCATTGACGCTGAAACAAAGGTAGCGGTGGACTCTAAAGATGCTACTAGCAATGATTATGGAAATGAGTTAACCAGTGTCGGGAATGAGATAACCAGTGGCAGGAGTATCCAGGGAGACGACCCTGTTATTTGTAACAATGACGAGTCGGCATAAAGCCCGCCTGCGCCTTAAACGAGGTGAATCGACAATCCGAACCCATCGGAAGTAGTTTACTTAGATCAAGCACTGATGAATCAAATCCAGATGCTTGTAGAAGGAATGACTCCGCCTTACATCCTTATAATCTTTTTATGACTTTGCTTAAGATTTCCCCAGAAATTAAGGACAAGTTTCTAAAATGGATTGAAAACTGTTTAGAATCAAACTCAGGCAGAGCCGGCATCTGGCATATTCAAAGTGAAGAAAATCGAAACTTAGCTTATGTGTCAGATAGCTTTATTTTAAATCTGGGTGCAGTCATGCACAAATTGGCCTCTCCATTTTCTTCAGTGTCAGATGATGTGAAGAATTTAAAAGTCTTAAAAGTAGATCCTTTTTATTGTAGCTCATATGTAGCAAAGCGTCGAAATGAAATAAAGGGTGTTTATTCTGGCAATCTTTCTAAGCAAACCACTCTTGTACCAATTAATGAGGAAAGAAACTTTGAACTTTCACTTGTTGATGATGTTTTACAGTTTTTAGCTGCGACATCATTGTGGCTTACACAGGTTGCCTTGACCTCCGTTGACGAACGTTTGTCCCCTGAGCTGAGAGAAATTTCTCTGTTAGATTTGTTTGATGACAAACATTCAAAATCACTCGTGCAATTCGTTCCTGAATTTATCGTTGAAAATCTAGTTGAAGGAATCATAGCGGTAAAACGTTATATGGCTGAAGCTTTTACCCTAAGTGGAGAACCCTATATAAAACACTTCATGAACTTCATTATTTCTTTCATGGGTTCTCCTCAATGGATGAAGAACCCTCATCTGCGAGCACACTTGGCGGAATGTCTTGAAACTTTAATGCTAAGTGGAAAATGTTGGATTGGTTTCTGACGTTAGGGAGAGATTGTTTATTGAATATCCTTTGTCTTCACATTTGGTGACTGCCATTATTCATGTGTTCGTAAGCATTGAGATGACAGGTCAGAGCGTTGCATTTGAAGAAAAATTCAATTATAGACGTCCCATGTATGAGATAATGAAATTTCTTTGGAGCATTCCTGACCATAGAAAACAATTTATTGAATTAGCAAATTACGCTTTATCAAGCATTGAGTCGTCCAAGCCACCGTTATTCCTTCGTTTTGTTAACCTTTTGATGAATGATGCGATTTTCTTGTTAGATGAAGGATTGTCGTATATGTCTCAAATAAGGGAATACCAAACGGCTGAGGATTCTGGTGAGTGGAATCAATTAACAGAAGAACAAAGAACCGAAAGAGAACAGAATTTGCGTCAAATGGGAAACCTGTCAATGTGGTTAAGACCAATGCCACAGTACAAACGCCGTAGAAAAGACGAGGAGTTCATCTAGCGTTCCACCGATAAACCAGGGTGTTGTAGGAATTCCAAACATAGAATCATACTCACTAGCAGCGATCCTATAAAATCTAAACCGTATGCCTTACCCTATTCGGTTAGACCGCAAATCAAAATGGAAATTCAAGATATGCTGGATTTAGGCATAGTACAGAAATCAAACTCACCTTACGCTTTCCCCATCGTTGTGGTAAAGAAAAAAGATGGGTCAAACCGGGTATGCGTCGATTATTATAGGAAGTTAAATGATATAACGATTTTTGACCCGGAGCCAACGACCACAGTGGAGGACTTGTTCTTCCATTTTGCTAAGGATAAATTCTTTTCGAAGTTCGATCTTTCGAAAGGGTATTGGCAAATCCCGATTCATAAAGAAGACATTCAGAAAACAGCGTTTGTGGTCCATGAAGGACATTACGAGTTCTTAGGATGCCTTTCGGTTTAGTTAACGCCGGTGCAACACTTACAAGGGTATTAAGGAACGTAATCGGGGATATGCAATTCACAAAATGTTATATTGACGATATCATCGTGCATACCCAAGACTGGAAAACTCACGTTAGAGAGTTGGAGGTTCTGTTTACCCGACTGGGTGATGCCGGATTTACGGTAAAACCCTCCAAATGTGTTATAGGATCAGGAAGCGTAGAGTTCCTTGGCCATAAGTTGAGCTACGGTTATAAGGGTTTACAGAAGGAAAACGTGAAGAAAATTAGTGATGCGATGAGACCTACGACTAAAACAGAGGTAAGATCTTTTCTCGGCCTAACCGGGTATTATAAGGCCTTCGTTCCAAATTATGCATCAATCGCGTGTCCATTATTTGATCTACTCAAAAAAGGGAGCCCTAGAAAGGTTAAGTGGGAGGATAGCCATCAAAAGGCGTTCGAAGTCTTGAAGATCATGCTTACAACTTCCCCTGTTTTACGGCTACCCGATGTGAGTAAAGGATTCGTTATACAAACTGACGCGTCGCAAGAAGCTATAGGCTCTTGTCTCTTGCAAGAGTACGAAGATGGAATATTCCCGGTGGCTTATGCTGGAAGGAGGTTATCCGAAACTGAAAGAAGATGGAGTACTATCGAAAAAGAAGGTTTGGCCATAATTTTTGCCGTAAAAAAATTTGATAATTATATATATGGTAAGGAATTCATCCTACAAACCGACCATCGTCCGTTTGTATATATGCAGAATTCAAGAGTGATGCGTTGGGCCATGATGTTGCAAGGTGTGAAGTTCACTCTCCAGTCCGTAAACGGGAAAGATAACGTGATAGCCGATTTTTTATCTCGGCAGGTTAATTAACGACATAGAAGCATCATACCCCAATGTCGTCTTAGAAGGGGGGTGTGTCACGTTACGAGAACGCCGAGGTCAAGAATTTGAGCTTCACCACTCACGATCGGCTAAAAAGACTGCATCAAATATCTATTGTCTAAATTATGGAAGAATTTATTATTTTATCAATTTAATAGTAATATTATTATTATTCAATAAGGATATTAATGTTGGAACTCTTATCAATTTATTAGCATTATTATTATTATTCAACAAGGATATTAATGTTAGAACTCTATATATTAATTTTGATCAAGTATTGCGAATTCTGCGCTAAAAATTATTTATAAACTTAACATTAGTTTTGTATGCAAAAATATTATAATTTTATTTGGTAATCTGGATACCGTCCAGATATATATATATATAATGTTAAATTATGTATTGGGCTTTTTGCCTAATCTCTCGTGCTTTAAATATCTATTAAAATAGTAATTTTATCGGTAATCTGGATACCGTCTAGTTATATATATATAATGCAAAGTTATGTATGGGGCTTTTTTTTGCCTAATCACTCGTGCTAATAATATCTATTAAATATTATATAGTCTTTTCATCAGAAGCTCACTTCGTTCACCTTGTAATACTTTCTTCAAAATTGAATCGTTAGAACTTATTAGGAAAAGATCTTTATCTTACTAAACAGTGAGATTATTATTCCCCTAGACAGCAGAATTAGATCTTTATTTACAAGAACCCGCAAGAAGCCATCGGCCCTTCTTGACAATATATATATATTATATATATATATATATATGATAGTATATATATATATAATATATATATATATATAATATATATATATAATAATATATACTATAATTAATAATATATATATATATATATAAAGAGAGGGAGAGAGAGAAATGGAAGACAGCTGGTCATACAATTTAGAGAGAGGAGAGAGTAGAGGGGAAGAGAGAGGGAGAGAGAGAGAGAGAGAGGGAGAGAAAGCGAGAGAGAGAAATTTGTAAATAAATATTTAATAAATAGATACAATAAAAGTCAATTATCTAATCAATATTCTTCTTCATTACATGATATTCTCTCTCTCTCTCTCTCTCTCTCTCTCTCTCTCTCTCTCTCCTTTCTCTCTCTCTCTCTCTCTCTCTCTCTCTCTCTCTTCAAAGTCACCATTCTTCATTATTTTAATACTTCTATCCTGTTTATGGGACGGTTAGTCAAGTAAATTTATGGGAATTCGTTTAATAACTTTTTTTTGCCGAAAGGTGTTTAGCATCGAATTGTTGAAAAAGAAATTTTTATAATCTTTCAATTAAAATAAAAGATTATCGCAATTGTAAGGATTACAATCGATATTATTTTTTTATGTTTTTAAACGAGTTACTCTGGACGTCTTCCAAATACGATTTAAATTTTAAATTTCGCTTTTCTGAGAAGAAAAACGCTCACCAATATTCATTAAGGGGAGACTTTATCCTCGGACCCCCTACTTTTTGAAGTCAAAATCAAAAATTTCACATTTTTTTTTTATTATCTAGATTTTATTAGAAAAATTCCTCCTGAACATCATGGTGTAATTATTTTTTAAAAATTCTAAATGTTTTTTTAGATACTGAAATTTATTTAGAGAAGTGTCGAACTAAAAAATTTCAATTCCAGTCAAAATTGTAATTCCAGGTTGGTTTAGATTAAAAAAAAGTTTTATTTATAATTATAGAAAATCTATTTTTTTTTTTTTCATTTCTCAACTCCCCCCAGCTTCTTATATTACTCGCAATAAATGAGTCGAAGCCAAGCCGCACCGCAGCCGAGCTAGGGCGCCGGAGCTGGTGCTGGTGCCGGTGCCGGAAGAAAATATGGGTAATAAATTTTTTTTCAAGAAATAATTTTTTAGATGAAAATTTATTGCTAGAAAAAAAACGTACTAAACAATTTTCAAATAGTGCAGAATCCTTTATTCGAACCCGGACGGCGTACGCAGAGTGGAGGCGACCACAGACCGGGTGGAGGCCGGAGCCGGAGCCAGAGTATGAAATTTTCAAAATATTTTTTTAGGATTAAAAATTTATGCCAGAAGAACGTGTGAAAACCCAAAAATGTTTTATTTTTTTTATCAAATAGTGCAAAAAACCTTAGTCGGATCCGGAGCAGAAGGACGAAGGCATAAGCGATCCGGACTCTGAATCCGAGCGGAATTCCTGGTATGAATTTTTTCGGGAAATTTATTTTGGTGAAAAAATTGTATTGTCAGAAGACGTGCAAAACAATTTTCAAATAGTGTAGGAAACCCATTAAGCAGAAGCAAAACCGAAGCGAAGGCAGAGCCGATCCGGATCCTGGGATAAATCCTGCAGCAACGGCTATAAGCGGTGCAAAATCTGTTGCATGTAGATGGTCTGAGCAATGTTCAAATAGTGTAGAAACATTAGTCGGATTCGAGCCGAAGCCATATCCGGAGCCTTATCCGGAGCCGGATCCTGGGTATGATTTTTTTCAGAAATATTTTTTTGTATAAAAATTATTGTCAGAAGACGTGCCGAGCAGATTTTCAAAATAGGTCAGAAACCTTAAGTCGAATCCGGAGCCCGAAGCTGAAGTCGATCCGGATTCCGGATCCGGATCGGTTTGAATTTTCTTCAGAAAATATTTTTGAGGTTCATGAAAATTTACTTCCAAGAAGACGTGGAAACAATGTTCAAATATCTAAACATTAGTCTGAATCCGGAAGCCTATCCTTGGTTATGATTTTTTCGGGAAATATTGTGAGAAAAATTTATTTCAGAAAGACTGCCGAACAATTTTCAAATAGTGCAAAAAAACCTAGATCCGAATCGGATTCCTGATCCTTATGGATGAATTCTTCAGAAAATATTTTTAGGTGGAAAAATTTATTTCAAGAAAGACTGACTGAGCAATGTTCAAATAATGTAGAAACATTAGTCGGATATCTGAGCCGAAAGCCGTATTCGGAGCCGCTATCCGGAGCCGATGCCTGGGTATGAATTTTTTCGGAAAAATGTTTGGTAAAAATTATTGTTCAGAAGACGTGCCGAGTCAATTTCGAAATAATGCAGAAACCTTAGTCGAATCCGGACCAGCTGAAGTCGGAGCCGGATCCGGATCCGAATCCTGGGTATGAATTTTCTTCAAAAATATTTTTTTAGGTGAAAAAATTATTCAAGAAACGTGCTGAGCAATGTTTCAAATAGTGTAGAAAAACATAGTCAGAACCGGAACCGAAGCCGAAAGTCGTATCCGAGCCGTATCCGGAGCCGATCCTGGGTATAAATTTTTTTCGAAAATATTTTTTTAGGTGAAAAAAATTTATCGCCAGGAGACGTGCTGAACAATTTATCAAAATAGGCAGAAAATCCTAGTCGAGCCGCGTCATGAAATTTTTTCAAGAATATTATTTTAGGTGAAAATATAGCAAAAGAATTTCTTCACTTACGATGTAATCCGAGCCGGAGCCGAAGTCTGAATAAAAGAATTATTTACGTTTGCGTGGAAATATATTATATATATATATAATAATAATATTATTATATATATAATATAAATATTATATAATATATATATAAATAGATATATAATATATATATATATATATATTTATATATATATATAATATAATATAATTATATATATATATATATAGTATAATATAATTATATATAATTATATAATATATATATATATATATATAATATATATATATATAATATTATAATATATATATATATAATAATATATATATATATATAATATAGATTTATATATATAATATAATATTATATATAATATATATATATATATATATTATATATATATTATATATATATATAATATATATATATATATATATACATTAATCTATATATATAAATTGATATTAAATATAATATATATAGTATAATATAGTATATATATATATACTAATATATATATATATATATAGATATAGTATATATTATATATATATATATATATATATTATATATATATATAATATATATGCCTAGTATAGAAAATAGAACATTCCTGAGGAGAGGCGGTAAATCTTTTTAAAATAGCCAATAAATATCCTCAACGTCATAGATGAATACATACGTCATAACCTCTCAAGCCATACCACTTGAAAAGCACAATTTCAAATGCTAAAAAGCATAATAAGGATAGCATAATGCTAATAAGGTGATGTCACAATTAATAATTAGAAAAATAGTCTTTATAGTTCTCTGATTGTTAGAATTTTTTTTTAAAAAAGAAATTTAATAATTTTAATTAATATTTCCCCTTCCCAGAAAAAGAAGGCATCTCGAAAGATTTCTAATCTAATGCTTCGATATCACTCGCTTTTTAAACTCAGGTACTTATTTAAATCACACGGGGTGGTTGGAACACCTCTGGGGCTACCTGCATTCTGCTGGGTGTTCCTGGTACAGAACAATCAACAAAGTCAAGAACGCCTAAATGTGCACAACATGCTTGTTGGTGAACAAATGCAATAATACAAACAAAAATTTCCCTCGCGCCGGATCGAACCATCACACAGCGTCACCGTAAGACAATGTAACAGAAAGCTCTACCAGCTAGTCGATCTTACCTTCCAGAAAAAGAAGGCATATCAGAAACAATTTTCTAATCTCCTGCCTCGATATCACGCTTTGAAAACTTAATACTTATTAAATCGACAAAGGTGGCTAACCCCTGCTGGAGCTACACGGCATTCTTCAAGGGTGTTCATGTGTACAGGATCAACCGACAAAAGTCAAGGAACGCCGACACGGCATAACAGGCTTGTTGCGACAATTTTTGAATTAATAAGACGAAGAAAAAATTCACTCCGCTAGACTTTGAAACCATCGACCCAAACAGCTCGGCCGTTAGCACAAGTTATACAGGAAGCCTACCACAGTCCGATCCGCCTTTCCCGAAAAAGAAGGCATATCGGAACACAGTTTTCTAATTTACTGTTCCGATATCACTGCTTTGAAACTCACGTAGTAATTTAAATCGACAGGAGGTGTTTGGAACACCTGCTGTGCTACCAATGCACTTCTGCTTTGGTGCTCCTGGTTTACAGAGCAACCAACCAAAGTCAAGGAAAGCCGAAATTGGCACAACATGGTTGTTGCGGTAAATTTGCAATAACAAGACGAATATAAATTTCACTCACGCCAGGACTCGAACCATCGACAACACCGTCGCCGTTAGACAATGTACAGAAGCTCTGTCACTTGCCGATTCCCACGCCCCAGAATAAAGATGCACTCGGAAAACAATTTTCTTTAGATTGCTTCGAAATCACAGTTTTGAAACATTCCAGTACTAATTAAATGGACAGGAGGTGGTTATGAAAACCTTGGCTGCACATTGGCTTCTGCTTGGATTCCTGGTAACAAAGGCAACACAATCAAAGCGTCAAAGAACGCCGAATGGGCACAAAATGCTTGTTGCAACAAATTTGCGAAAAATAAGACCAAAGAAAATTTCAACTCACGCCAGACTCGAAACCACACAACAGCGCCGCCGTTAGACAAATGCCCAAAGAAGCTCTACACTAGTCCGATCCCGCCTTCCCAGAAAAAGAAGCATCTCGGAGCAGTTTTCTAATCTTCTGCTCCGATACCACTGCTTTGAAACTAGATACTTATTTAAATCGACAGGAGCTGGATGTAACTCCTTCCGGGGCTACATGGCTTCTGCTGTTGCTCTATAGGTTAACAAGGAGCAACCAATCCAAAGTAAAGCAACCCGAAATGGCACAACATGCTCATGTTGTGTCAAAATATGCAATAATAAGGAATAATAAAAAATTCAGATTTAACTCGAACCATAGACAACAGCGTCGCCGTTAGACCAAAATGTGCAGTAGGTTTACCCTAGACCGATCCATCTACCCAGAAAGAGAAGTCACTCGAAAACAGTCTTCTAATCTCCTGCTCATTCAACTGCTTTTGCAACTCGGTAATTATTTAAATCCATGAAAGGGTGGAACCCTTCTATATATATATTAAATATATTAATAATATATATATATTATATATAAATATATTATATATAAATATATATATATATATATATATATATAATAAAAATTATATTAATATGATATATATATATATATTATATATATATATATATATATAATATAATATATATAATTATATTATATATAATATTAATATATTAATATATTATATATAAATTATATATATATATATATATATAATATATAATATAATAACTATATATATAAATATTATATAATATATATATATATATATAATAATATATAAATATATATATAACTACTTATACTATATATATATATATATTATATATAATATATATAGATACTATATATATAATATATAATTATAATATATATAATATATACTATATATATATATAATAATATATATATATATATAATATATATATATATATTATATATATATAATATTATAAGCTATATAAATATATATATATATATATATATATATATAAACATATATGAGAAATAAATATTTTTTCGCCGTCTGAAAAAAGAAATAATATTTCCAAATTTATTTGCGTTTTTCTAGCACTTCATTTTTTTTCTTACATCGACAAATAAATGCATTAAAAAAAAAAAACCAGAAACAAATATTTTTTCTTAAAATTTGGTAACAACTCGCATATAAAATCCTTAACAGACTGACGTTTATTTTAAATTCTTTTGTAGATGTAAGGTGGTTTCACACGTGATTGATTGCTTTTACTTCAAAAATTTTGAAAGTACTTATCAGAGATTGTCCCAAAAAAAAAACTTTTAAAAAATAAAATTTAAATAAAGTGTCTAAATGAAATTTATTACTACACAAAATAGGAGTATTTTAGTGAAAAAAACATTTGAAATATCTTGAATATTAAAGATTTATTGCCATTTTTGTGAAAGCCCCGAAAAAAAAAAATTTCCCTTCTCCCCCCCCAAAAAAAAAACGAACAGTTTTTTTTTCTTTTTTTCCCAAAAAAAAAATAAAGATAAATTAGTTGTTCATCAAAAAAACATTTTCTTTTATCGGTTCGAAGAAATGAATTTTGAGGATAAAGTCTCCCCTTAAGATCTAAATTTAACTTTATATAATATATGAATAAGGAAATTTTAATGTTTTCTATATATGTGTTATGAGATTAACATCCTTTTTAATATTCAATTATAATGACTTTTTGAAAGCGAATAATGCAAACACTAAATAAATAAATAAATAAATAAATAAATAAATAAATAAATAAATAAAGTTAAATATATGTTGTATTGAATCTAAAGGAAAAAATAATTACGATGTTTTCATTTTGTTTTTCATTGTCTATATCTCGACCTTCCGCTTCATAATGTCTTACAAAAGTTGCTAATTATTATTATTATTATTATGATTATTATTATTATTATTATATTATTAATATATATTATGATTATTATTAATATATTATTAAAATAATTTTTTTTTTAACATTTTATAATATTATTATTTATTATTATTATTATTATTATTATTAATATTATTATTATTATTAATATTATTATTATTATTATTATTATTATTATTATTATTATTATTATTATTATTATTATTATTATTATTATTATGATTATTATTATATTATTTTATTATTATTGATATTATTATTTTTATTTTAATTCAATTTTTATTTAATTTATTTATTAACTTTTATTATTTTTTTATTATATTTTATTTTTTAAACTTTATTATTTTTATTTATTTTTTTGTTATAAAATTATTTTTTTTATAACATTTATTATTTTAATAATTTTTTATTTTATTTTAATTTTTTATTTTAATATATTTATTATTATTATTAATTATTATTATATATATTATATTATAATATTATTATTATTATTATTATTATTATATTATATTATTATTGATTATTATTATAATTATTATCAGATTATTATATTATTATTATTATATATTATTGATTATTATATATTATTATTATTATATTATTATTATTATTATTATTATTATTATTATTTATTTTATTATTATCATATTATTATTATTAAATGAATTTTTTCTCAATAACTAAGCTAACTCAATAAATTTTTATTTATAACATTGATCTAATACATCAAAATCCTCTCGCTAGTCTTCAGGCTTGAGGAAGTTTCGTTCTAATATAAATTTATAAAAATAGGACCACATCCTGAAACCCTCTTACCAGAAATTCTTTTAGTCCTTTAATTTTTTTTTTTTTTTTTTTGATTAAGGGCTTTGCACACAATGATTTGTTCTGATGAGCAGCTTATTGCCGATAAGACATTCTTGATCTATCAGAACATGACATATAAAAACAATTTCATCATTGTTAGTCAAATAGCATAAAAAAGTGTTAGATAAAGTTTGCAAAATTTGACATCGACGGAATGCGTAAATAGCTCTAAAACTTCTTAGTTAACCGCATCCTTTCAGCAAATTAAATTACTATTTCCCTAGAAGTCATAAATTTTCCTCCTTTCAAAATTTGGTTGCGTGGAATGCGGAATTTATAACACATTTCTTTTATGGTAGCATCTGTTGCGTTATTCGCGTGCATGAATACACATTGGGATTTGTTTTCCAAATTATTCTATTTTATTTTTCATATTTTCAATTCAGTGTTAAATTATCAATTTTCTCACAATCGCAATCATCGTTCATCATATTAAATTTCATTTCTTCTTCTTCTTCTTCTTCTTCTTCTTCTTCTTCTTCTTCTTCTTCTTCTTCTTCTTCTTCTTCTTCTTCTTCTTCTTCTTCTTCTTCTTCTTCTTCTTCTTCTTCTTCTTCTCTTCTTGGTCAAAAAAGAATTTTTTTCTTCTCCTAGAACAAACACGTCATTTTTTTCATCGATTAGGCTATAAATAGGTCTGATTTAGGATAAAAGAACGATTGTATTTCACATTTATGAGCAAAGCTTCTTTAAAAATATATTCATCGTGAGATATACAAAATGTATCATATATATATATATATATATATATATATACTTATATACATATATATATATAAGTATATAATATATATATATAAATATATATAAGAAATATAATATATAACATATATAGTATATAATATATATATTATATATTAAATATATATATATATATATATATATATTTATATATATAATATATAATATATATATAATATATATATATATATATATATATATATAATATATATATATATATATATATAATATATATAATATATACATATATATATATATATATATATAGTGTAGATATACAAATATTATATATAGTATATATATATATATATATATATATATATATATATACCCACATAGCACAAATATATTCTGAGAATATTCTTAAAACATCCTCGCGGAATATAGTAATGTTCCTGTCACATACTCAAATGTTCCAATTATGTTCTGAGAATGTTACATGAACCTGAAATGTCCGCCTGTTGTATTACCTGAGAATGTTCCTTGGACATCCCGCAGGAATATTAAGAATGTTCTTGGAAGATCCGTGATATTATTATCATGTTCCAAGAATGTTATAAGAACATGAAAGATCTGTTCATTTAACTGCCTGAGAATGTTCCTTGGACATCCCGCAAGAATATTGAGAATGTTCTTGGAAAATCTCAAATGATCCAATTATGTTCTGAGAATTTTCATGAACATGAAATGTCTGCCTATTGTATTACCTGAGAAGTCCTTGACATCCGGCAGGAATAAAATGAGAATGTTCTTGGAAGATCTTGCAATATTCTTATGTTCCAAGAATATTATAAGAACATGAAAGATTTGTTCATTTAACTACCTGAGAACATTCTGTGAACATCCCCCTGAATTTTAAGAATTTCTAAAAAATATTCGCAATGTTCAAGAATATTGTGATATATGGTCCCTGCATGGTGGCGAACGTGTTTGACATATTTATAAGGCTTCTGCAACGTCTCTTTGATAACCTCCGAAAAAATAAGAAAAAAAAAAAAAAAAAAAAAAAAAAAAACACGTACTAGGATTAACAATGATAATTATCATTAATAATAGCACGTGTTTTTTTTGTTTTTTTATTAGAATTTCGGGGTAGTATTTAGAAAAGACGATATGATAAGAATTAGAT
>JABUQX010023122.1:12500-22825 GCA_015478945.1 Trachelipus rathkii | reverse complement strand
ACTGTGATACGGCACACCATACCTTTAGTTTAGGGGAATATGCCGTCCATTTTTACCTTCATTGTAATATACTATGGTTTTTAATTTGCCCTTGTATTACATTACTTTAATTTTACTATGCACTTTCTTTTGAGGCACATTTCTTTTAAATTTACTACTTTTACTATAATTACCCTATTAGATAACCTTATTTTAACGGTTCACATACGTTATCTTAACCATAACTGATAATTTCAGTTACTTTTATTTTATATACCTTTTTTCTTTAATTTACCTTAAGTTTTCCACGTCATATTTTACCATAACATACTTTTGTATTAACCATAAGTCTATTAATGTATCTTACCATCTTACAACTTTTACTACTAATTGCTTTAAACGGATACAGGAAGAAAACGACATGCCATATCAGGGATTGTCCCATACTAACCCCTGTATTATCATGGAAATTTAGTTCAAAACTTGTGAACGAATAATAGTGAAATATACTTCATAGTTACGCTTCCCATTAACACATATTACATATATATATATATTATATATATTATATTAGTATATATATATATATATACTATATATATATATATATATATATTTACATTTTTTTTAATATAACATTCGATGTAACACTCAATTAAAGTAAGAAAAAAATGAAAATAATGTAGCCAATAATAACCAATATTAATTAGTCACTTCTTTATTGACACACCGTAATTAACCAAACAAGGTTTATCCCGCAAAAATCGAAAATAAAATTAAATAAAACAAATGCGCATGCTTAATAACTCTCAAATCCTTCATGTATAGTTAAAAGTGAATTACTTACTGCTATCACAAAATCGAAGGACAAACCAGTTTCAAAAGTAACCATTCAGTCAACGCACGATGTTATTGCCCCACATCCAGGGAAAATGTTTTATTTTTTTATTTTCTTAATCATTAGCCTATGAATTTGCATAGATTGGTCAAGTTGACAAATTTAAACTCCTCAACAAAGTCAATAGATGAGAAAATTTTATAACATGATCATATTTCTTTTTTAAACAAATACCATTTGCATAAAAAACACATTTAACAGAAACTTTTAGCCTTCCACGTCATAACATTTATTTTCAAAATACATGTCATCTTTCTAGTTTTACGTTGTATTGCATGAAATCATACAAGTGTCCTTTTCTTAAGGTAAGACTGCAAACTTGTGCCTGTATTTCAAATAGCGAAATAGACCCATTATTGTAATGGTTATGATCCACGTTACTCTTTTCTCTTAAATGCGCATTATGGTTTAGCAATTTTGTAACTCCGTTTCTAGCCTCACCTATTAGGAGATCCGGAAGAAATCGTCTCGACTTCTTTGTGACCGCGATTTTGAGCAAACACACTGTGAAACCCATTCGTTCCTCAAGGGTTAATGTTCGTAATTAACCTAGACCACGCTGTGAGATAGGCTCTGTATCACATCGAAAAGTGTTATTCACTGAAATAATAATAAATAATTAATAAATAAATAAAATAATAATAATAATAATAATAATAATAAGTAGATAATAATAATAATAATTAATAATAATAAATAATTAAGAATAATAATAATAATAATAAATATAATATAAATAATAATATAATATGCATTAGAATTAATACATACATACATAGGCATACCAGACATAGAATACATACATACATATAGATACATACATACATACATACACATAGCATACATAAACATACATAATAATGTTTCATTGTGTGTTTAGACTGTGTTGTGATAAGTTGTGTTTTGCCGGAGCTCCAATGGGGTTGATTAGACTGTTCATAATGTTTTTTAGTATTCTTTCCATTAAGTGTGTTTGTGCATTAAGTGCTCCCAAGGATATAATGTTCTTTCTATGTCAAAATGTCCCTCATACACTCTATAGAGTGGGATCATCCTTATTACAAAATAAGCATTTTAATATTATATTTTTTAGTGAGTGAAAAACTTTAATCTGATTTCAACCTTTCGTTTTTTGGTCTGATTTCTGTTTTGTCTGTCTGCTCCTCGTTCCGGTGGTTTGTGGTGTGCGTGTGTGATGGCAGATTTAGCCGCAGGCGCGGGCTTTTCTATCGACTTTATCCAACATTCGCGGCTACTCTCTAACTCTGCTCGTAGTGGAAGACACCTCTCTAACTCTAACCTAATTTTTGATCTTGTCTGAGACACAGATGGTAAGCATTCATCCTCTCTAACGGTCGATGGACTATTTCAACTAGTAACCTTTTTTCATAAATTCCGGTCTAAAGGATGAGTATGTTGCCTATGTGAACATTTAAACACTCGTACACGTCTCAAGAGAATTTTGAATCTCCTAATGTCGATGTTCTGTGGTTTAAAATTTTTCTTCCTTCTACTACAATATCTTGTGCTTCTGCTACTGTTCTCCTAACAGAACAGATTTTCACTCTTTCTTTGAAAATCTTACTACCTCAGAGACTGTTATATCTTCTCATCAAAATACTGAGGTCTCATATTTAGGGGATTTCAGATGTAAACAACATGTAATGTTGGGATTCTCCTCTATACTGATGTTCTAGGTTGAGTTGAGGAAGGCGAATCATATTACAATTCTGCACGATCTGGGAGCAAGCTAATTTAAAGGAACACCACAACTATTCCGATCGTCTCCAACCAATTCTTGAACACAATTGACTATGTTTCACCACTAGTCCTTCTCTCTATAAAATACACCAACCTTCGCTCCTATTGGTAATTCTGACCACAACCTTATATCTCTTAATTTTAATACTTTCTCTTCCAACAGCTCCATCCTGCCTTACGCGTTTTTCTGGCACTGTGATCGGGCTGATTGGGGGCCTTGCGTTGCTTATACGCAAACTATAACTGGAATGACTGCTTTGTGTCTGGTGACGCTTTCGACTTCTGCGATAAGGTGGGAGCTGTATCTTGAGGTTTATGAGCAGGCTTCATCCTTCTTCGACATTAATCATTTCTCTCTAATAATTCCATGGTTCGAATTCGTGCTTGTTCTTTGGCCATCCAGGCTAGAGACAGTGCGTATCGGGGGTGAAAAAATTCTCTTTCTCCTATCACTCTTTGCTAATTTTCATTCAGCTAGAAATTATTGCAGGGATACTCTTCGAACAAGCAAAGCGTCTTTCATCAACGAAATGCGCTAACCTCCTTGGTTCTCCTACTGACAAATCTTTCTTGCCCTTTTGCAAAAAACATCTCTAACAACTTCTGTAAAATCTGTCTTTCCTCCTCTTATTCAATTTGAAGGTTCTGTAGCTAATTCTCCAACTGAAAAGGCCAATCTTTCGGCCTCTGCTTTTCCTCCTAACTCAATCCCAAACACCATTCATTCTTATTCCTCATTCCTCCTCCTTCTTCCTTCATGGTGTCCTATGCCTTTTGCCTGTGATTACATTGATCGGGATGCAATGGGCTTCCTGAAAATCTACGAACGGTTAGGGAAGAGCGGGGGCCCGGATGGCATTCCTTCCCCGAGTTTGAGGGAGTGTGCTTGTTCCGTTGCTACCCCACCCCTCTTTCAAATATATTCTCTATGTCTCAATACTAACAATTTCCTCAGGTCTGGAAGCACGCACATGTCAACCTATTCCGAAAAAGGGTAGCTGCTCTGATCCTCCAACTATCGCCTATAGCTCTTACTTGGTATTCTATCTAGATCTTTGAAACTCTTCAACTCTCATTTCTAGATCATCTGGAATCTCAATTTCACTTCTTTCCGATCGCCAGATTACGGCTTTCGGCCCCGAGGCTCTATGGCGAATATACTCTCCGATCTTACCGCATTATGGTTTTCCGCCCTTAGGAATAACGGGAGACTTGCGTGGTGGCGCTGACATATCCAAAGCTTTGACCGGGATGGCACGGCGTCACTGCTCTCAAAAAACTCCCTCTTTGGGTTTCTCCTTCTCTTTGTTTACTTATGTCTCTAGTTTTCTTTCAAATCGATCAATATCGGCTTTGTTGATGGGGCGACTTCTTTCTTCCTTTTCTGTCAATAGTGGTGTTCCTCGGTTCTGTATTTAATCTCCTAATTTATTCCTACTTTTCATTAATCGATTCTTCCACCTGGCCACATCTAAACTCTATTTCACTTTAGCCATGACTCGAACCCATTCGCATTCTTCAACTTATTTCAATTCTGCTCCTTTCTTTCTTCTAGAATTGCCTCTTCGTCTTAATCTTTCCCGATTTCTATTCTCGCTGATCTGGAGGGGAATTTCCGGGTGGGTCGTACTGAACACTCTGTGAAATTCCAATTCTTTAAAAACTTACAACTTCCTACAAATCTCCCTCTCATAGACACATTACCAACATTTTCTATCTCATTACGACGCGTTCTCGATTCTCTAGTCGGACATATAAACATTCCCTTAGGCCTTAAAATAAACAAAAAAATGTCTTGGAAACCTCACATCACCGGGTTGCTTAAGGCGGCCTCAAAGAAACTGGAGTTCTGTTTAGACTGCGCGAACATTTTTTTTCTCTTCTCAGTTACTCCATCTATACAGGAGCCTCATCCGCCCTTGTATGGAAGTTACTGCTTCATATCTGGGGGGGCTTCTGGTTTCACCGCGGCTTTGGACAGGGTTCGAGTCAAAGGCCAAAAGGCTTATAAACTGTTCTGTACTTCCGTTCACTTGACCCGCATCTTTTGCGGCGATGTTGGATGCATTTATTCTCTTTTCTATAGGTACCGCAGGTCAGGTGCTCGGAGGGAGCTTATTCACTCGCACCTTCCACCTTTGCGCGCCCTCGTTAGAACTAGGGGTCGCTGTATCTGCACATGAGTTTGTATGTTGATAGTATTAACTCCAGGATAGTCCGGCTTGCAGGTGCTTCCTTACTTTCCTGCCACATCTGTTCTGTGGAATTCTCATTCATCTTCTTATGTATTTCCTGCTGAATTTATCTCCCCACTTCAAAGCCTGGCGCTGTCTCATTGCGTAATTTGACTTTAGATTGTTGATTCTGAGGCGTGAACACCCCTCTTGAATAGGGCTTCTTGCAGTGGTGGTGAGTGGTGACAACTGTAAAAAAAAAAAAAACATTACATAACATTAATACATACATATATGGAGTGATTTTCTTACACTACGTTCAAACATATATTGAACACAAAAATCATTATTCAAACAAATAGAATGTTAGATTTACGATCGGCCAGGTTATTTAATCCGTTATATAGCAGTAGCATCTTTCTATAGTTTCACTCGCATCTAGCAATTTGCTCCAATGCAGTAAGCATTATAACGCAAACCTTTCAATTCGCACTATTGATTAAATGAAACAGGGAATTCCTATTGATATAATTTAATATGCATAAAGGATTTCACTTACAGATTGGTTAAAAGAAAGTTTGTTCGAAATAGAAAATCAAAGAGAAGAGCATCAGACTAATTATCGTCCCCTCGGTGACTTGATTGTTTTCACGATGTTTCTGTGAGGGAGTTAATTTAGTAAATCCTTTTTACACGGTGATGAACTTTCACGAGATACATGGCGCCTGTTTCTATCCTGATGGAAAATATTTTAATTAGCCAAGGTATAGCCTCAATTACATTGTTAAATAATTAGAGACAAGGTTATCAGATGGAAATCTAAGATGTTGGCAGTTAAAGAGTGGTCTGTGGTAGTGAAAATATGATGTGTTTTAGGCAAAGATTTGTGCTTAGAGGACGGAAGGACTATGGACGAGGATCTAGACCTTTGAAAAAATTTGGATATGCAGACTTTTGTATATATAGGTTTTAAAATAATCATCTCTATTTAGTTGGTTTTTGATTGTGGGTTTTCGGGAAGGGAAAAGATTGCAACTGTTTAGGATTACATCTTGGGTTTTATGTTTAATAGGCAAACATGGTTGACATATGGGTAAATTGCGTAAAAAAAAGGAAAGTTTTCTTTCGCACGAAAGTTACAAACACTAGAGGTAAAATATGATTTGGATTTCTAACTCCGGAAGTTATATAAACATATGATATGATTTAGTCATTCTTTCAAATAATATGTCTCATATGTGTTTTTTGATTGAAACAAATTAATCTTTCAAATTGTTTCCAAACATATAATTGTAGTAAATAATGTGTTAATTAGCCACTTGGAAAATAGCCGAAAAATATTATTCATATTTAATCGGTACCAGATTGTATCATATTATTTTAGAATCGACAATAACTTAAAAATAAATATAAATTGAAAATAAATCGTTTAAATAAACATCACCATAAATAAAAGAAATGAGCTAGGATATTTCTATATTAATCTAAGTATTTGCAAATAATCATCTTTGCATTTGCATAAGTGTGCTTTCAAGACAAAACATACATGATTTTTAAAAACCTAACATTCAGTTGCATTTACTTCACCTGAAAAATCTTAGTTTATATTAAGTACAAAATTAGCAAAAATATAATTTTTTTTACTTTTACAGCATTAGGCTACGAATAAATGTTAAAATCTGATATGAAATATTATGATCATTTGTAGAATACTACCAACAAATTTTTCTTATATAAAATAGGATCATATGTAGTTACGAACACCAATTTTTTTCAAAAATATCAGCGCTATTCTTTTTTATTTTAAGTTAAGGTACTATTCACCCTGCCAACAAGGAGCAGTTATAAATTATTAGGATTGTGAAGTTCTGTTAGTGATGTAAGATTTTTAATTAACCTTAAATAACCTTCGTTTTATAAATGATGTGGTTGTAATAAAGGTCTCCCAATTTTAAAATATTGTATTCAATATAACCTTAAAATAGTAAAATCGACATCTTAAATATATCTTTATACGTCAGCAACAAACAGCCAAAAATATATCAAATCTAAACTAATCTCGTAAAATTAGAAACACTTAATTTACAATATAATAGGTTCAAAATTTAAAAATTTTATTTTTGATAAATTCACCAAAACAATTAAATTACAATAGCTAAGAATTCAAGAAAAAGAAAGTAATTAAGGATAGCTGTTGAGCGTTACAAGGTTCAGTATTCTTTAGTGTCCTTTGTACCTAGGTCATTCATGACTTGGCACACTAATTGTCTTCGCTGAAGTTGAGGGCTTAACAGAAACGAATAGTATTGTTGTCGCGTTATGGAGTGAGCCAGCATTCGCCTTTCAAAGAGTTGTTAGCATAGCTGAAGGAAGAAAAAACTTATTGTTGTGATATATATTATTATTATTATTATTATTGATTATTATTATTATATTATTATTATGATTATGAATATAAATTTCATATTATCTATTATATTATTTTATCGTATTATTATTAGTGAAGGTAGTAGTAAGTAGTAGTAGATAGTAGTAAGTTAGTAGTAGTAGTAGGCTAGTATAAGTAGTAGTAGTACTTCACTTCGATGCCAATTAGTTTTATCACACGATGGAAGAGCTTAATACAACAATGGACAGACACACTTATGATGTAATAGTGTTTTGTCGGGGTTCTGTTAATATAGTTTAAATGCCAGCAATAAAAAGCAGTGTGGAGCTATTTGCCGAGCGAGAAGCAAAGAAGGGTGTCGGTCGAAACTCAGTTTTTGGTTCAGCTAAAGATAAATATTAAAAATATAATTTAAAATCACTGAATGTCTCTATAGTTTAATTACGTAAACGCACTTTTTACTATGCCGAATAGAGAATAAAATGAAATCACTTTCAATGCACTGTGCTCTACGACATCACAAGGAGTGTCAATTATATTCACATGATTTTATGTGATAGAGGGAGTTTAGTAACCACTAATAATAGGTTTATTGATTGTTTTGAAATCACTTATCATATATTCATTGGAATAATGAGGAGATTTAAATTTATAAAAACAATTTTTAGGTTACACAATATTTTTCTTTAAGTGTTAAATAATTTAAGATAGAGTGGAAGATAACATAATTTGAGTATTAATGTAGTGAAGAGAACGATGTAATTTTTTACAAACTTTTAATTTAAATAATTGATTTGAGATTGTATATTAATGTTTGTAAATTTCTAATTATTTTTTCAAAAAGTTTAAGCTAATCGAAAATCACTGTTTAAAGAGATTGAGAATTAAAACAGGTCATTCTTGGTGTTCAATTATGAAGTTTATAAGACATTCATTATAAACTCTCATTGAACATGAACATTGTTCTTCGAAGTTCTATTTTTTGAAAGTTATATCATTCTTTAAGAAAGCATAAACATAAAGCTATTCTGAGGTCCAATAAATTGGAAAGATTATATGTAATTCTGATTTAATTAGCTGATTTTACACGATAAGAAAATTCACTCGTTGAAGCTCTAATTTTAAAATGTAGTATCCAATCTGACAAAAGGTATATACTAAACAAAAAATTCCTATTAAAGCTAAAACTTTTAATATTCTTTTCTTAATAAGCTGAACATTTAAACTTATTTTAATTCAAATTTTAATAAATTTGATTTTTCGAAATTATATTTGGTTCTTATTTAGCTTAAGTTTGGAATTTAAATTTTAAAGGTTTATAATCCTTTAAAGTAAAACATCTCAAAAGAAGATATGAAGGCTTAAGGTTAAAGGTGTCTACCACACCATTTATTGTGTAATAATCGGACAAAAAATCATCTGGAAAATACTAATCGAAAAGTTATCCATTTTTTTCATTCAACGTAAAACATACTTGATATTTTAATTTGACTGTTATATCATTTTTATAAAGCAAAGATGAGCATAAAATCTTTTTCATGTTTAGTGGCAATTCTTTATATTTGTATTAAAATAAATATAATGTTTGAGTGGCAAATTAAAGGTAATATAATTTATCAAGTTGAACTAAAAAAAAGAATTAATTATTAAGGTTATTATTATTCTTTTTAATTACATTAGGTTTCGGATTGATACAATATTTAATTAAAAGTACATTGAAATTCAATCAATAAAAATTACAAAGAGAACAATTTCCTATAATGAGTATCGCAAAATAAATACTCTATATTCAGTACACCATTGACCATTTATATAGAAATTAACTGAAAGTATTTTATTCTCACTTAAATTTATAGTGAATAAAATATTTATTGCTTAAAGTCTGGGATATTGGATCTAATATCTTTATGCCTTACAAATAAAATTTAATTCCTCACAAATGTATTGCTAAAAAATTTGGAATTCACTTTTATTAATAATTAGAATACAATTTGTTTTAAAATTTTATAAAAAGATTTTAAAAACTTATAATTGAAAGTAAAAGAAATAGAGCATTGCTAATGGCGTTGAGTAAAACTTGTAAAATCCATTACCATTAACACGTTGTACAAATCTTACTTACTCTTAAAAGCTTTGAATATTTATATTTAGAATTCTTTTTAAAATAAATTAAAGAGCGAATCACATTATAAAGAGTCGGATAACCAGTAAATGTTTAATAATTACATATATGTTTAATTACTCCTTACTTTCAGATTCAGAGTAAAGTTTATAGACATATAATAACAGTTAAAACTAATCATTCCTTTACAATTATATACATATAAAGTTTCAAAATATTTACCATCACAAATTAAAATGGCTAATTTCATCGGTAAATCCCGTATTGAGACCTCAATCTCACTGCAATAGTTTCAAAATCTTCTGCAGTAACTCTCTTTAATTACTAAAACTCAGTTTTCCATCTTTGTGGACATTAAGTTTGTACTAATCTGAAGGGGAAAAAACATACACTCTGCGAGGTATTTGGAAATATGTTACAATAATTATAATATGAGATTATAAATTAAACCAACAAAGTGAGGGTAAGAATAAGAAAATTGTTATTTCACAAAACGACAAATTACGATGTTGTTATTAATGCCAACAAATTAGTACAATTATTGTGACTATCATAGGTACATTAAATTTACGTTCTTATATATCAAATATTGGTGCAATGTTTCAGAATTGAAAAAGGTAATTGTTAACTTTAAATTAAATTACATTGTTCTTTTAAACATTCAAAAAATCTTAAAGAAGAAACTTGACAAGAAAAAAATTACATTTTCCTATAACCGATTTTTCCTGAAACTTAAGCGTAGTGAGTGAGGCAGTACAAGGCTTAGAAAATACAACATAATAAAACTTACCTCTTATCCTTATAGGAGAGCATTATCCGTAGGATTATAGAGGTTATTAAAGATTCTTTCGGATTATCCAACGAAAAAAATAGAGCCACTGGAATTGTCTCCTTACATTTACAAAAAGAATATGATACTTTGGGTTGTTTTTTAGTATTAAGAATTGACGAAATGGGACGATCACTCTCATGTGAAACAAAAATTTCATTAAATAGGAGAAT